>JAPMUY010000121.1:0-13669 GCA_026901105.3 Galaxias olidus | reverse complement strand
CCACTTCTCCACAATCATGATCAGTTGTGTTAACAGAATGAAACTAAATCTACTTAAAAAAGACACTAAAATGTACAATATATGTTCAATAAAACCATTTTATTTAAATTTGGACAATAACAGATACCGTGCAACATCAGAATTGCATGACAATATTGAACAAATGCATATGCATTATATAAAATATTATACACTTATTATAATAGTTAAAAAGGTAGACTAGCGGTACTGTGGATAAATAATTAACATTGGACCACCATGTGTTATGTTGCTGATGTTCATAGCAGGCGATCAGAGTCCAGGTCCTCCTCTACTGCAGAACTTTCACGGCCAGGAGATCCTATCTTCCCTTATAGCCCTTATAGTCCATGTCCTTCTCTGCTATGACCCTGAGCTTGTCAGTTGTCCGCAGCCTTTTCTTCCTTGGTGCCGGGGCAGGGTACTTTGGTATTTTGCTCCATGAATCCCCACAATAGAGAAATATGCCACAATTAGTAGTGTGTTAATTCACAAATCTTTACAGTTAAGCCTGTAGACAAACTAGAATGGCCTAATGCAGGCAGTACTCTCACTGTCCTAATGAAAAGCAGCAAGCCAAATATATTCTAACATATTAGGCATACAACTTTTTTATAATGGTTCTAACATTAGATGTGACGTGACGAAATGCAAAAATGTCAAAATATATTTTGTATTGAAATTCAGTTCAAATCAAATATATATTCTTTCTAGCTAACCTGTTTTGGTCTAGTTTTACAGAAATGGACACAAAATTCAGTCAAAGGAGCTCAGCTCTTTAGCTAGAGAGAGCAGCTGATCTCCATTAACGTTAGCTGTTTAGTTAGCGCAAGTTTTCAGAAATATCTACCACTACAAAAAAATATTTTGTGACAAAATTGTTTCGTCAGCGAAGTGGTATAAAATGTTTTATCATGAATATAACTTCTCTTACCTTGAAAAATTGCCTCAGATTTCAAACCGAAGGCCGCAGTCGTAAATCAAATGTAGACAACATTACTCCACGGAAACCTCCCAGGAGAAACATGAAGTATGTATTTAAACGTACGTGATTGGCTGAAAGGCAAAATCATATCTGATTGGCTACAGAACTTCCCCATTTAAAAAATTTTTATTCGTGAGTCGAGCTCTGACAAGAAGCTCTCAAAAATCCACACACGAATACGATGTGATCCACAAATGTTAGGCACTTCACAAATGCAGATTCGTCAGGTTTCAAATAAATGTAACCGCCTTGAGATTTTTTTTATACGTCTAAAACTAAACATTATTGTGTGAACTACGTAATTTATATATAAATGTCTAAAACATTTGTGAATTGATATGCATTTATTTGTGAACAGCGTCACTTATATAAAAAACACAAAAAACTATTTGTGAATCCTCATACATTTATTTGTGAACCACGCCATTTATATATTAATCAGGAAATACATTTATGAATTGTTCTGCATTTATTTGTGATTATTGATAGCGATCTAATTCCATATTTCCTTAGTCTGGACAGACAAATTGTATACTGACCATGGTGTGCTTACAGTAATTGCATGGCCTCTGCTCTAAATTCAATTCCTGTTGAGTCTTTGTCCATTTATCCGAGGGAAAAAACAGAAAGCTGATTTACCAAGTTCTGTGTTCACTTTGCGGCTTTCAAGGGTGATATAGTCCTGTGAGCATGTTCTATGACAACTGGATTAGTGTTTTAATAATGAAGGTAAAAAGGTAACTTGGCCAGCGATGCCTTGTAAATAAAAAAGAGACAATGTTTTTCTCTCCTATCACTACGTGAAGACCATCCTTTTTTTGTATACAGTGAGCAATGATGAGTTCTAAAACTATCCCGTTACAAAACGCAAAGCACTGTGGTAAACTGCATCAAGGGACTTAAAAATAGTTGGGGCTGCATGCATATACACAACATCACCATAATCCATGACTGACAAGAGAGTAGATTTTATAATTGTCTTTCTATTTTCAAGTGAAAAGCATGACCTTATTCTATATAGAGCTCCAAGTCTGATTCTCACCTTCTTTGAGATCATGTTTTAGTGGGTGTTCTTTTATTTGGGCAGCATGGTGGCTCAATGGTTAGCATTGTTGCCTCACAGCAAGAAGGTCCTAGGTTCAAACCCCACCTCATCCAATGGCCTTTCTGTGTGGTGTTTGTTTGTGTGGGTTTCCTCCCAACATCCAAAAACATGCCGCATCCTCCGACAAGTGCCCTGACCAGTCACTGCCAATTCACCTGGAGTCGGTCTGTGTGTCCTATGTGTGTGAGCAAGATGTAATATGTTGGGCGAGTCTAGCGTAAATTGGCTGCCGTGGTATCACTCAGACTGAGTGTTGTTAATTCTGTGGTATTAATTGGCAACCAAATTGTGAAAAGTGCTTTGAGTGTCTAGAAAAGCGCTTAAAATGAATTATTATTATTATTTACATTTCACATGCTGTTCTGAAAACATCGAAAGGGTACTTAAATGTTTTGTGAAACAAATCTATTCTGAAATTCATGTCTGTCAGTGTTCATTTTGACAGTCATAATGCAGTCTGTAGTTTAAGAATTTCTTTAGTCAGACTAACTCTGTTCACTTTAGTCCACATATGTTAATAAGTAGTTTGCACATTTATATTTGCCATTTCTCTGCATTTTTCCAGCGCAAACCTGATCTTTGGAAGCACTTGTTTTTGAGGATGGAAAGCATACCAATAGCATATGCCACCTCTGAGTATACCAATAATCTGATATCAAATCGCATGCTACTACTTTTCACTTTTAGTATGTCCTGCATCTGTCCTTACGAAGTACACATTGTCGCATACAATTGGGACTTACTACTTCTTCATAACATTACGCCTCAAACTTTGACTCATCCACCCCAGTCTGCAGCTATACTGAGAATTGTAGGTCAGAACAGCCAGAAACGCATGCTGGCTTGCATAGTGCAAAATGCGACCATATTAGGGCCGTTAATGATTAATCGATGATTGATTATTCTTCATTAAGAACTTTTTCGATAGAGTATTAAAAAAAAGATTAAATTGAACAGTTTGCGGTCTAGTCTTTTGGTTGAAATTCACAGCACGCAATTAAATTATTGAGGTGTATGCGCAATGTTAACTCAACCATGAAACGAGCTAAACAAAATCCAGAGTGGGAACAATTCACACACAAAAACAATAAAATGCATTGCCACCTGTGAGGATGTTCTAACTTAACGAGTCCCTTGACATTGGCTATGCATACCCGCGACATCGGTCCCATAAGCAGATGACTTTACTGTAAACTCAAGCCCTTTAGGTGTCCAGAAAAGCGCTCTATCAAATGCAGTTATTATTATTGTTAGTTTTTTCCAATCGCATACACACTTGTTGCGGAATTTGGCTTGCTGTGTCAAAACTCGAAAGGAGCCAGATGAGGTGGTGCGGGCATCTGATTAGGATGCCACCTGGGTGCCTCCCGTTGGAGGTTTTCCGGGCACGCACTACGTGTCGTAGTAGATTTGTATGCCTTTGCATAACTTGCAGACATTTAACAATTAGGCTATTTAATACCATCATTATCATCTATTTTGTCCTTTTTGTGACAGGTAGCCTACATTCCTTTTTTTTATTTGAAATTCCAACTTTAGTAATTAAGAAATATTTTTCTCCGGTTTGCCCACGTTTAGAGAGGCTATGAAACAATGCGATAACAATGCACGGGGTGAACGCACGGGGCTGGAAAAATACTCAAAACTAAAGGAAGTGTTCTGCCTGAAAGCCTGGATAAGGTTTATAGCAAACAATTGTTCTAGACAAAACTAGTGAACTGACAGCGGAAGACCTTTTTGAAGCAGAAAAATATTGAACAAGGGTAACCAAACTACAGTGTTTCAGTCTGGAGATTAAACTTGTAGAACTCTTACTTACTGCAATAAACCTGAATCTTACTCCAACTTTGACAGTTCAGCAAGCAGAGCACGCCTATTCAGAAGCAAGGTGGTCCGTACTTCATTTTGTTCTTCTGACCTTTTGTCGTGATCAGAGCACTCATCAGGGTGTTTAAATTGAGCCATTCTGACCTGGAATGACAACAGAATAAACACAATCAAGAGACATTTAAAGTAAAATAATAATAACCATTTTTGAAAAGTAATAAAATATACTAAATAAGCATCTAGAAGTAATGTAATATTCTATAAATGTTGCGATACTAAACAGGTTCATTGTGACTACCAACATACTTGGTGCTTAGCTGGCTTTATAGTGACAGCTTTCAAAGGTCCCAAATGGGGACACAACACAAACATATACACTCCGCTTTGTCTAACTGGGAACACAGCTCAGGAAAGAATCCCCCATTTACCATAACCTCTCCAAATGTCAAATCTTATCCCAAATGGGGACAAAACACACAGATACACACTATGCTTTGTCTAACTGGGGACACAGCTCAGGAAAGAATCCCCCAGTTACCATAGCCCCTCCAAAAGTCAAATCTTATCCCAAATGGGGTCAAAACACACAGATACACACTACACTTTGTCTAACTGGGGACAAAGTTCAGGAAAGAATCCCCCACTTACCATTACCCCTCCAACAGTCAAACCTTATCCCAAATGGGGACACAACACACAGATACACACAACGCTTAGTCTAACTGGGGACACAGCTCAGGACAGACTCCTCCCGCAGGGCTTTACAGTCTTAAGTATTTAATTCGCATTTGTTATTAAATGTACGAACCTTATATGTACCAACCATAAAAATTATTTGCAAGTAGAAGATTATAACCAAGTCACATCTAAACTATTAACTAAAGTTTAGGGATGGCTCGATACCACTTTTTCATGTCCGACATTGACACCGATGCCGCAACCTTGAGTATCTGCCGATACCAATACAATGCCGTCTTTTTCCTCTCTGAAACAATTAAGCTGTTACCCTCAGACTCTTAAGACTTAGGAAGTATGCGAAAAATAATAAAAATAAATCAAGATTGCTAGGTTAACCAAAGTGCATCCAGACAAATGTATTAACCTCTTAGCAATAGGGTTCTATGTTTAAAGGTTAGTCTTAAAAGACCTTAATTGAACAACCGGTAACTGAAAACGTTTAAGCGTCATGTACATTTTTTTTAGCGTTGATAAAAAATCTGCTTTATGTGCACTGTTATCGTGATACTATCAAAAAAATCACAAAACAAAGTAGTATTGTAAAGAATATTTTGGCATTGTGACAACCCTAGAGTGTATCTATGCCATGCAGCCCCTGCCACTAACAAACTTAATGTTACTGGAACATTTTTCACTGTACTCCTAAATTTATGGTCATGAAAACATTGAGGAGCACATGTGCTCCTTGGGGGGAACAAAGTTTGCGTCGAATCCTGCCTAGTTGCTATTTGCCCTCCAACAGGACAACTTCATCCATTGCCTTATAAATGTAGTGATACAAAACATGTCAAACAAACTTGGTGTTACGCTGGCTTTACAGTGACAGCTTTCAAATGGTCATGTTGATCTTCCTCATTTTCAGATAGGGCATCATTCTATGATCAGGCCAGCTATAGGGGAGGGATCCGCTGAACAATTTGACCGCTTAAAACAGAAGCAGATTAATCAATTTACATTACATTATCAAATGGGGACACAACACAAACATAAACACTCCGCTTTGTCTAACTGAGGACCATGGACGGATTATCATGACCATGAGCAATGGGCACAAAATCGCCACAGGCCCCTACCTACCCGCAAATCAGTAGGCTCCAGAGTCGGTGCATTGGGGAGGCAGATGAGGCTGCTTCATTTCAAAGCTAAAGGCACGGAATAGTTCATTCTAGGGACTTCTGATAATTACACTTCTTGACAACAAACTATAACCATATCGGGAACGCGTCCTAAACAGAACATCTGAGTTCACATATTTTGTGCATTAATCTAAATACCCTCATCATGTACAATGCACACATAAATACTAGATGAGACAGAAGCAGATGAATCAAATTGCATTGCCGTGTATACTTTGTAAGGAGACAAAAATACATCTAATAAAAAAACATATTTTGTTTCATTGCCCATATATGACCTCTTAATTTCAACTGGGGACATAACAGACACACTCTGCATTCTTCAATTGGGGATGCGGATAACTGCTTATGAAATTGTTCTGTTCGCTTGCAATGGTTCCAGAATCTTTAGTCTAAAAAGAGTGCCAGCTCCTGCCCTTGCAGTCATGACTTAGTGTGGCAGAAGTTGTTAGTCATTTGGAAATATCATACCTCTGTTCGCCAAGGCCACTCTGAATCGCCGTAGCTGCAAGTCAGTTCTTCACCGGGGTTTATGTCCATAACGACAAACAGGCAAAGGTGTGGTTTTCCATCCACTTCCAGGATTCGCATTCGGCTATTAGGATGTCTATGTTCGTTGTTAACAAGTCTCCCTAATGATGTTTCTTTCTGAGATCCATCCACGCTAGAAAGCAAGGAAACACAATTGCATTAGAATACATTTTAATTAATAATTGTCTTATCAACCAACCAAAATAATGGTAATTCAATCAGTTTTTACATCAGTGCTTTGTTTTAAGTAATTTGGAAACACGTATTTTGAGTGTCCCGATAACATGAACATAGCAATGGTGTAACCATGACATAAGACCTATCGTTAGATGTTGTTTCCATTAATGAAAACAAATGTCAGATGACATATGCAGAAGTTGTAGCTTGCACGACAGTGCTGTCATGACACACCAACTGCACTGAGTGCTGACATGACACCCTTGCAAAGCAACCTCACTATGATATAGTGTTCTAACTCAATGTTGTAGCGAATTAATTTAATTTCTTGCAAAAGTTGACAAAGATGCCCCGGGAAGCCCTTACTACCGTAGCTGATAGCTTTAATACAAAGATTGCACTACGGGGTAGCTGTTAAACGTTGTTACCACTGCCGTTTGGTCAACTAAAAGATAGGACGTTCTATAAGTAGATTTTATAACCACACATAAAAGAAAAAAAGTCTTTAAATAATTTCAATTCAGCCTCTGTGGTTTTCAGTGAGCTTGGCATTTGCCCCCTTCTCAAGTGACATAATTAGGCTACTATAAAAAGCGTTCTGTTTAACTTCACTACTTCAGTTAAATGTCTAAATGGTACTCATGAATAAGGCGTATGTTCCAAAAGCAAATCCAAAAGAAAATTGTTTAATTACGTCATGGTTATGACAGTTTTAGCCTTGCTACTAGTGTTAGCATAAAGAAAATGGAACCATCAGGGGCAATTGTTAACATTTAACTCTTATGCTGTGTTCATAACCTGTTCCCGCATTTGGTGTTTGAGGGTCAATTTTGACCCTTGATTTAAATCAGTCCAAAACACAAAAATAATGACTATCATCCAATATTGTTTCTGCTACTTCATAACTAAAGTAATATGCATTCATAACCATACAATCCTGTTGTAACGTTATTTTATGACTCCATGACACATTACACAACTTTTTTTAAGTTTAAAAAGTTCATTAAATTCACTCTATATATTCCTTATAGTGAGGATGGTGGATAATTATGTTATTTGACTATAATAGACAAATTAGAATAAAATTTCTGGAAAAAAGTTTTTGGAACGATACATTATTAATAAAAGTAACCTCTGTGGTGTTATGGGTCAAAATTGACCCGCATAGAACTATGTTAGAAAAAGGTTAAAAATAAAGAAAAATAAGCCTTGATTCATAAAACATAACTTTATTTTTATTCAAAATAACAGATAAATAACAAATTAAACACAAAACGTGTGTGTGTGTGTGTGTGTGTGTGAGAGATAGAGAATTTACAGACATGAATCACAGTACGCAATAGATACAGAGTGCTCCTTGCATATGTATTTTTTACATGTCTGGCAAGTTGTGCTGGTTTTTTTGTCCTTGCTGTAAGGGCAGGACTGGCACCTCTTTCTCTTGCTGCCTCTAGCGTTAACTGGCTCACTCCTCGTGGAGGTTGCTGATGTGGTTGCAGCCTGCAGCTCTCTCACCAAGTTGGCAGAGCCAGGAGTGCGGGGAACTGACTGACATCGTTCGATATGGGGATTCACCAGAGCTCTCCCTAGCTCCTGAAGAAAGAGCCTTCTCTTGTTGAACTTGCCCTTGTTCCACCCAGGGTTTATTTCAGTCCACACCACGAACGAATTGTAGGCTGAAACATCAAGAATGTTAAAAAAGACAACCAATGGCCACCTGGCGGTCCTCCTTTGGCAAGAGTATGTGCCAGTGACCTTGTCAAGGTTGTTGACTCTGCCTTTGTTCTTGTTATAGTCCAGGATAATGTTTGTCTTTTTGTCCTCCCTACTGCTCACAGCAGCATTCTTGTGGAGAGTGGACATCATGACAACATTTTTCCTTTGGACAGTAGGACACAGTTGTAGTGGTCTGGGTAAATGCAAACTTGGAGGAGAAAAGGGCTCTGTCCTTGGTGTCTAACAGTGCAGAAGGAAGCTCAGGTTTATTCTTCCTGACTGTTCCTACCAAGGTTAATTTATTCTTCAGCAGTTCTTGGCCGAGGGCATAAGACGTGAAGAAATTATCACAGGTGATGTTGTGTCCTTGAAGCCCCTCTGTCATCTCCAGCACCACCCGCATGCCTTGTTTTTTCTCTGTCACTCCAGTTGCAGATTTCCCCGTGTATACTTGCATGTTCCATTCATAGCTGGTTCTGGCATCGCACGCTGCCCAAACTTTAATCCCGTATTTCCCAGGTTTGCTTGGGATATACTGTCTGAAGGGACAGCGCCCTTTGAATGGGACTAGTCGCTCATCTACTGTGACCTCTGGTCCTGGATTATAGACACATGGCAAGCATTCCACCCACTTGTCCCAAAGCTCTCTAATGGGAGCCAGTTTGTCAAGAGCACGGCGAGCCACTCTGGTTTCCCGATTGTCAAAGCGAATGACTCTTGATACGACATGGAAGGTCTGAAGTGACATGGTCACACGAAAAATACTCCGGCCCGCCTCAGCATCCCATAGGCTGGTAGTAGCCTCATTATTGGATCTGTAAGGTAAGATAATAAAAAGGAGGTTTATTTGTAGGTCACATTTCAAAAACAACGATAAAATAACACGTTATAACACATTACACATAATAAACAATATTTGAGTTCATTAGAGAAACTACAGTGTAAAATACACACCTGTACACGCCAGCAAGAAGCAACAGCCCGAGGTAAGCATCTAGATGAGTCTTGTCCATTTCAGTCTAACTGTTGCCAAACACTTTTCTCCCTTCCAGGTTTGTCATGTCCAGCTAGATTGTCTGGATTGACTGTGGTAAAAACAGCTCAAATGCTGTTTTAGGATCTTGGACACGTGCCATTGCAAATCTGGTGGGCCCAGGGGTCATTCTAATTATGTTCTGAGTTTGTGCTCGGCCTTCCGTTTCATAAGGTGTCTTGGACCAGGCTATCTCGCCATTCCTTGAAAGGAAGAACTCTTGTTCTCCTGCCTCATTCAGGGTTGCTTCCTCATCAGATGTGTCTTCATCCTGATACGGCACCTCATCTTGGACAGCATCTTCCTCTTCAGAAACATCTTCTTCAATGTCAGCCTCATCTCTCTCCTCCAACTTTCCTCTTCAAAGATGTGGTTCAGAGCCTCTTGGGTTGTCAAAAATCTTTTTCTCATTGTGAAAGATGTTGCTGAATGAAACTCTGAATGAACTTGGCAAAGCTATTTATAGATGCTCATGCAAGAATATCAGTGCAACGTAGTTCTCGCCACGCCCCCCACAAAATGTTTACTTACTGTGAGAAAACAATTGTTCCCGTGGAGGAAGGGGGGTGGAGGTGGGATTATTTTGGAAGGTGTGTGTGTGTGTGTGTGTGTGTGTGTGTGTGTGTGTGTGTGTGTGTGTGTGTGTGTGTGTGTGTGTGTGTGTGTGTGTGTGTGTACAGGTCACAGTTGAATCTCAGTGTTAGTGTCCATGTTCTGTATAAAAGGCTGAGTTCCCTTGGGGGGAGGGGTGTCAGAGGGATCTGGAGTACAGATGCTTACCGTGAGAAAAAATGGAATGGAGGTGGGGTGTCTAGTGTCAAATATGACACTACCCTTGATTTAGACTGATGATGAAACCAAGAGTATTATTTTTGAGTGTGTGTGCACGTGCGTGCATGTGTATGGGTTGGGTGTCTAGAGTCAAAGATTCCTCTGGATTGAGCCACGTTTGACATAGAGTTACCCAAAACATTACAATGCACTACAGGGTCTCCCCAGACCCTTAACACCAAATAATATACTTTTTTTTGAGAGACCTTAAGAATTGGGTTGAAATTGTCAGAATCAGTTTTGTAGTGTTTATATAGTTGTTGTGGAGGATATCATAAAGCCTTGTTCCAATAGAATGAACTAGATGGTAGATATTGTATGGTTTCACTTGAACAGGGTCCCGGCATACCCAGAACACAACATAAGGGTTAAGTTGGCACTTTGGTTGAGAAGCTCCACTTATCTTATCATTCAATGATTAGTCATGTTTATGACACTGTTACGTTCATGTCATAGTGACACTGTCTAATGAAGCGTTACCAAATATTCAAATACAAAAAAAAAAAAAAAAAAGAACATTGGTATAAAATCGGAATTGGCAGAATTATATATTCTGGACTGGTGATAAGATCTTTCAAATACTGATCTTGCCTTTAAATGTAATTTTTCTGGAAATGCCCCAACAAGGCCATAGTTTAACTTACCACCAATGCTTTTTCTTCCATTCAAAATAAAAAATAAAAACATTTTCCTCCTTGCTGTAACGCTCTGCTCTCTCCTGACTCTCCACCTGCGTTATTAGCTCCCCTCTGTACTCAAGTACAAAATCCCCTTTGGAAAAGGATGTTGTTGCAAAAATTCCATGCCCTTTTTGATAGGTAAAAACAAACTTGAATTAAAATACTGCTGTCCTGTAAAATTATTTCAAGTGTTAAAATAGAGTAACAAACTCTCAAACAATTAATGGAATCCGTGCACATGCAAGATCAATGACAGTGAGGAGTCTCAAACGTATACCAACGAGCACACTGCTCCAATAATGTATAATTCATTTCAAAATTAACTAGGCATGCTGTGATATTAGTATGACATACTCAGGGTGCAAAATTAACACTCTCCAGTTGAGATCACACGCCTTAACATTTTCAATTGTCATAATATTTATTAGTAGGCCAGACTTCATAGCGGGAGACAATAAAATCTGTCTGAAGAAGACCGAACATTCTACTACAGAATGAAAAACCAATTACAATGCACTAACTTATTACTGTTACTAATTTTTACTTGTTATCATTAATTCCACTATAATTGTTTTATTCTCAAATTCCTTAACATCCTTGCACTTACGCAATACCACCGAATTTATTACATTTTACCTTTTAGTGCTTAACCAGTTGAAATAATATTTGTGCATACAGTCAGTTAATAAATTATCATTATTGGACTTAAGCAATACCACTGAATTTATTATTTCTAATGTGTTACATTTTAGTGTTATACCAGTTGACATAATATTTGTGCATACAGTCAATGTTATTCTACTATTATTATGGCTCACTACTATAACATGGGAAAAGATTTGCATAGGAGACAAAGATGACATTCTAAATAGTAATCATAGCGTATTGTAATAGTAAAAAAAAACATTTTATTATTTATGGCTGGTAAAAAATCTGTCTGGCCAGTAAATGTTTTTATCCACCAGCCACCCTGGCAAGTAAGACAAAAATTTTAATTTTGGACCCTGGTCACACTAATAAAAAAATTTGTAAATCAAAGAGGTGTCCTCTTTTACAAATTGAGTTGTGTACTTTTGAGCTGTGCTAATTACTCTGTGTAACAATCACGCACTCAAACACAGACTGCATGACAGGACACATGCAATAGAGGAAGTAGGGGTCTCACCTTTGAATGTACTGATGAACTTGGATACAAGTCCAGACTTGTCTGTTCTTGATTCGATATAAATCAGTGCATCCTGTTGAGGGGAGATCCGGCTTCTCTTTTTTTTACGTTCCATGCTAATAATAAAAGAATCACGAAGTTACCTCTAAAATGGTGGAATAGACAACAATAATGTAGTAATGAGAATTAAACAATGAAAAGTAAAGTATCACTATTGTTACATTGTAATAATACAGCTTGACCTATTATTACACAGCTAAGAAACCTGTTCCAGATTACCCTCGGCGTCTAGAAGGTTCATTTTGGATTAGCATATCAGTAATACATATTAATCCCAAATTATTTAGTTACTTGTAGGTGATCAACAGTATTTTTAAATAAATTGTCTGACACTCAGGCAGCCAGCCAGTTAAAGGTTTTCCGCGATGAACTGTTTGGTCAATTAAAAAATGTATTGATTTTACAACCACTACATCAAAAAGAGAAACTGTTTTATGGTAATTTAAATTAAGTTTCTATCGTTTTCAGTGAGTTTGGCATTTGCCCCCTTGACATAATTTGGCTACTGCAACAAGCATTTTGTTTAACTAGGCCATAAGTAACATATGTCTACTTTAGCTTAATCTCTACACTAGGGTTGCTAACTTTCTCACTACCAACTAGGGGAAAAAAGTGGTCCAAATGTGTGTACACAAATGTGCATATTAAACTGTGTCCAGTGTAAAAAGTGAAAAAAACTGGAATCTGCATAATTCTACCAACTAATGATTTTAATATTTTCAATTATTATTCAAATGTCTTTCTTCATATAGCACTATTCTAGCCTATATATTACTTGGATATTGTAGACTAGCAAATCATATAATCAATGCTCAATCTATGTTTTCACATGCTCCTGTTGTCCTTCGCAAACTGGAAGTCTGTGTAGCGGGGCCCGCTTGATTGGTTATTTTGTGTTCAATGCATTTTATATAGCCTTGCACATTCAAATTTTGTTTGGCTATTTGGTTTTGAACATAAGTTAAACAATGCTAACGCTCTTATAATTTTAAAAGGCATGGTTTACATTTCCAAAGGACTGTATAGCAAGAATACAACTTAAATACCTACCCTTTCTTCTCTTTGGATTTTTGTAAAGATTACATAGTTTTATATCTATATTTTTCGGTGAAAACGACCGCGTGTGACAGTACACACAGCATCTAACGCTAAGGGAAAACGTCACGTAGCTAACTTTAATGCAGTCTGCCGATCAGGGTGGAGCAGTTGAACGTCAACCAATTTAGCCAAGGCAATATACGGGATAGTTGGCAACCCTGGTCGATTCTTTGCGGATATAGCTACCTAATCATTTTCAATGCAGGAAAAACCCTGACACAGATTTGGAATACATTTAATTTAAAAAAGTTATATATTTAATAGCAAACCGAACTCCGCTCCGGTGTCACTCCAACATGAACCCTGTTACGTTTTAGATGGCTACTCGAACACTGATATGTGCTCAAACCAAGTTTAATCTTGTAGTGTAAAGTATTCAAATTTAAGCATACATTGTGAATTTTATTGGATTATTTGAGTAATCGTTTCAGCCCTAGCAAGGTGTTTTCTTCTGGTTTTGATAAATTAGCTGTAGCTAGGCGGCAGCTAATACGAGGCCATGCATCATTACATTATTAGCCGTTAGCTAACCACTTAGCTAGCCTAACTGCTCACCTATAACACTAAGC
>JAPMUY010000118.1:0-13655 GCA_026901105.3 Galaxias olidus | reverse complement strand
AGAGCACTGTTAATGGACATTTACGTTTGTCCATGCAAGAGAGTGAATGACAGTTACATTTTTACTTAAATCAAGGAGCCCATCAGTACTTAAATATGTATCTTTTGTAAAACTTTTAATCTAATATGCATATTGTTATTAATTAAGTTGTTGTTGTTGTTGTTATTATTAAGGTCAGAATGATAAAATATTAATACAATATAACTGTTCAGTTAGTAATGATGACCTACTCACCTCTCACTGCCAGCCAGCTCTCTGGAGATTCTCCCAGGTCAGAGGTGTTACATTTATAGAGCCCTTCATCAGACTTGGACACTGCAGGGATGGTCATCTCTCCTGGCGACTCAGTCCTGATGAGGGAGCCCTCTTTGTAGAAGTCAGTGGTGATGCTAGAGGAGATCACTTGACCATCTTTGACCAAACACCTCAGAGTCACAGCTTCTCCCTCCGTCACAGGAAGGACAGGACTCTCCAGATCACACCACCAGCTGAACAACAAAGAGGTGGATACCATTGTTTACTTTGGTCCATCAAATAAGTTCAATTATAACATATTTTGTTTATTATTATAACTGATTACCATACCAGACACTGTGATGTTAATAGTGTTGCTGTGTTCTCCTGAGTAAGACTCACACCAGTACACTCCACTGCCTGGTAAAATGACACCAGTAATACTGCAGGAAGACCCCGCTGAAGTCCCCCAGTCTGTTTCACAGTCAGACAGATTCCCACTGGCTGAGTACCTCTCCACTCTCCATCCAGTAGAGCTCCCCTGCTGATTCTCACAGCTCAGAGAGACAGGCTCATACTGAAAGAACTGAGATCTGTCTGGACTGACCCTCAGAGAGGCTGGAGAAGAGAAATAAATCCAGTAAAAACTATGAATCTATTAGTGCGTTATGTACATTGAAATTAATGAATGATTTATTGTATGTGTTCAACATTCTGTGTGTGTGGGTGTGTGTGTGTGTGTGTGTGTGTGTGTCTGAGAGTGTGTGTGGGTTGGTGTGCACGTGTATGCACGCGTGTGTGTGTGTGTGTGTGTGTGTGTGTGTGTGTGTGTGTGTGTATCAAATTGTCAATGTCAAATGTATTTATAAAGCACATTTAAAAACAACAGTTGACCAAAGTGCTGTACAATCAATATAGTAAAATTAAAATGCAATTAAACACAATGAAACATTAACACATGAAAAACATGAACACTAGTTAAAAACCATATGACAAAGAAAGGCAACTGTCATACTGATTTAAAAGCCAAGGTATAAAAATGTGTTTTAATATGGGATTTAAAAACCAGCAAAGTAGGGGCCTGCCTGACAGCCAGAGGCACCCCTTCCAAAGTTTTGGTGCAGAAAATGCAAAGGTACAATCTCCCTGTGCTTCAACCATAACCTTGGGACAACCAGGTGCAACTGGTCAGCTGACCTGAGTGACCTTGATGACACCTGTGATTTTAAAAGTTCAGACAGATATGCTGGAGCTAGGCCATGTAATGCTTTGTAGACAAACATTACAATCTTAAAATTGATCCTAAAACGTACCGGGAGCCAGTGAAGGGAGCGAGTACGGGAGAAATATGCTCTCGTTTACATGTTCCTGTTAACAGGCGAGCAGCAGCATTCTGGACCAACTGTAAGCGTGAGATCGAGGCTTGGCTAATTCCAACATAAAGTGCATTACAGTAATCAAGTCGAGTTGCGATAAAAGCAGGTATAAGCCTTTCAAAGTCACTAAATAATAAAAAGGACTCGACCTTAGACAAAAGCCTTAGCTGAAAAAAAGCTAGATTTGATCACTGAGTTTCTGTTAATCCAATTTAAAATCACTGTCCATTGTCACAACTGTTGATGAGCTTTTCTCCCTACACTGTATTCTGTGATAATCTTGACTGCACTATGTGAAGGTAAAGTCAATGAAAACGTTACAATGTGTGTGTGTGTGTGTGTATGCATGCATTTAGATCAGCTGTTCTCCCTACACTGTACTGGTGTGTGCGTATGTATGTGTGTGTGCATGCATGCGTGTTTGTGCATGTGTGCATGCATTTGATGAGCTGTTCTACCTACACTTTATAGTTTTATAATCTGATTGCACACTGTGCAGGTAAAGTCAATGAAGTCTCTCTGTTGGGGACCTCAGTGAAATAGTGTACTAAATATCAAAATCTGATTTAATTAGGACACATATTTAAAGGACCTAATTATCAATCTAAATGAATCCACTGCCAAAAAAAGGTTCTTGTTAAAACTTGACGTTAGATTTTAGTGGGTACAGCAGATCAATATTGAGGAACGTGTCCCAGTAAAAGAGATTCACAGCAGATCAATTCTGGAGCACGTTCCCCAGTAAAAGAGATTCACAGCAGATCAATTCTGGAGCACGTTCCCCAGTAAAAGAGATTCACAGCAGATCAATTCTGGAGCACGTTCCCCAGAAAAAGAGATTCCCAGCAGATCAATTCTGGAGCACGTTCCCCAGTAAAAGAGATTCACAGCAGATCAATTCTGGAGCACGTTCCCCAGAAAAAGAGATTCACAGCAGATCAATTCTGGAGCACGTTCCCCAGTAAAAGAGATTCCCAGCAGATCAATTCTGAAGCACGTTCCCCGTAAAAGGGGTCTAGCAACGTGTTCTACATTAAAAAAATAAAACGTCTGTTTCAATACTACACATATTTTCACAATAGTTTCTCAAAAATAAATGAAAGAGGATTACCGACCTCTATAAGTAGCAGCAAACTGACCAGGATACATCAGCAGAACCAGATCTGAAACACAGAGAGAATTACCATCTAACAGAACCAGACCTGATACAGAGACAGAGACAGAGACAGAGACCATCTAACAGAGCGACACACAGAGAATTGCTGAACACAATATACAGAATCACTTATGATCATCATCATAAAACACTAATGTGACTTTAAAAATTTTTAAAACATGTAAGAAGGATTTGTACTTTTTTATTGCGACATTAAATATTGTAGTGTTTTCTGAATTCTATAGATGAACATGGTATACTCACCTAGTAGAGCAGTTTGATGAAGACCCTCCATCTTCCTCTCAGTAGTAAGAGTTTAAGACTGACGCTCTCTGCTGTTTCCTCTCAATGGTAGAGACCTAAAGCAGTCCCTCTCTCTTTTTTCCACATTTACTCTTTTCTTGTCTCAATCTTGTGTGTGCGTTCTCAGTACCCCACCAGAGGAAAGAGCTACTTATTGTTCATCAAGTTACCAGCTGTGGTGTGTGTTTGTATTGGCTTATGTTTTTTAACATCATGGTTAGCTATGAACCGTGTTCACTGAAAATGTGTAATCTAGTCAGATAATTTTGTGAGAATTCAAATCAAATCAAATGTATTTGTATACTCTCTACACAAAGGTAATTCAATGTGCTTTACACAAGGCAAGCAAAAACATTCAAGAAATTAAATTCTTAATAAATATATAAATAAAAACAATTGTAGTAAGAGAAATACAATTTCTATGAAGGAGCAAATCAGCCAAATGAATCCTAAAATGTACTTAGTAACCATATTCTTAACCAGGCACACTGTTCAGTGTTCTTGCTTATAAACTACCATTGGTTCAGCGCAACCAGAGAAGTGACGCAGCAGCCTAGACAAGCAAAGCTGCCAGAAGGACCCTTAAGGGGGTATCCAACATACAGCCACTAAGGGTAAAACCGCTACAAGGGGTGAAGTGAAGGGGCTTACATCACATTGACCGTGGTAAGACTAGTACTACAATTTATTGGAATATATACGAAGTGGTCTGGTTTTTAAAAATGTTTGTACTATTATTCAGCCTATTTTTATTTAATTTAAGAATAAGTACGAACAACTTACACAAATGTGCAGAAGTCGGCCCTCGTGACCCCCCCTAATAAGTCCTCCATTTGGTAATCAGACAGTACGGAAACAACGCGCTCTGTCGAAAACGAAAGTAAAGTAAGCTCAAACGTTTCCAAACGTCTGTTTCGTTTTTTTGTATTTGTAATTTTTTAGGAACTTTCAGCGTATTTATCCTATCTGGCTGAACAATGAAAATCATCGTTTTCTGGTTTCTACTGAATAAAGGTAAAGTCTCTTGTAAAATAGTTTGATCAATACATTTACTGGTAAGGTAATCTGGCGAACTTTTGGGCGTGGAGTGCGGTGCACACAAAAATAACTTACGGACACAGACAGAAAAAAATAAAAAGACGTTACAGATATTAAAAAAACATTTTCTTTACTGGGTTTAAGTGTTTTTAACGACCGAAATTCTGTTTAGCCGTTAGGGCTTGTGTCCATTTCTTAGCAGCGTGAAGACAGCGACACATTAGTCACGTTAGTGTTGTGACGTATTCAAACTAGTGATGTGTCGTTCATGAACGATTCGTTAATTTTGAACGAACCTTTGAAATGACTTGGGACTGAGGAGTAGTCTCAGAGTGATTCTATGGGGTCATTATTGTAGCAAAACTATTTGCAAAGCGTGTGGAGAGTTGTGTATCTCTCAATCCGTGCGTGCGTAATCAGGTTTATAAGTGTATAAAAAATATGTGAACGTTTATGAAAACATTAAAACCTTTTCCAGAAGAAATTTGCAGCGTTTATAATGCACCTTCTAATTAGATAGCTTTGTCCAATCTAAAGTGGCAGAATCCTGCCTTCATATTATCACCCATATCCCATATTGTGCTATAAGTTTATTTATTCAGTATGATTCTGATAATTAATAGTGTAAAGATGTGAAAGTGAAAGTTGAAAATAATGCTCAATCTATTAGCCCACAGCAAGCGTTCAGCTATATGACTGTCTGGCTTCTCTTCGTTTCAGCATTGTCATTGTGAATAATTAGAGAGAGATTTTAATAAATGTACTTCTTTTAATAAATGCAAAAACATAGAACTTGCAGCACAAAAGTATGACTAAGGACTTGCGAAATAGCAGCTCCAACAACGAGTTGGTAAAAGGGTAATGAAGCAAGTCACTAAACGAGGAAGTGACATCCTAACTTAACCTGCCTGACCGGTCTGACCCGCCTTGATGAGAGGACTGACGGATTGCATTTGAATGTTCATGTTCTGTCCCAAAGAGTGCGTGGTGACTTGAAAATGCAAATGCAATAGACTCCTAGCGCTGAATCGCGTATTGCATTAGCATTTTGTCTACCCCACAGCGTAGTGCTGAAGATGAAGTGTTTGAAAATGCAATGGCAAATGCGATTTAATTTTCATTTTCAAATTGTTTGACAACTGCATTTTAATTTTAATTGTGACATAAATAGGCAGCACGGTGGCTCAGTGGGTAGCACTGTTGCTTCACAGCAAGAAGGTCCTGGGTTCAATCCCCATCTGACCCAAGGGCCTTTCTGTGTGGAGTTTGCATGTTCTCCCCGTGTTCGCGTGGGTTTCCTCCGGGTACTCCGGTTTCCTCCCACAGTCCAAAAAACATGCAGGTTAATTGGTGACTCTAAATTGCCCGTAGGTGTGAATGTGCGTGTGAGTTGTTGTCTGTCCCTATATGTCGGCCCTGTGATGGACTGGCGACCTGTCCAGGGTGTACCCCGCCTCTCGCCCTGTGTCCGCTGGGATAGGCTCCAGCCCCCCCGTGACCCTGTACAGGATAAGCGGTAAAGTTAATGGATGACATAAATAATGCTTGCACAAATGGAAAATGAGGATACATTTTTATTATAGCATTTTTATTTTCAAGTTTGAATTAACATTTGAATATTGTCTGCAGTATGGCGGGGTAGGACTTTGAAAATGTAATGTCTAACAGCTTTTGCATTTGAATATTGACACAGAATGTCCATTGGAGCCTTTGAAAATGCAAATGGGATGATTGCATTTTCACTTACATTTTGTCTCAGATAACACATACAAATGTGGAAAGTGATAATTCAATTGTGGAATTGCATTTGCATTTTCAAGTTTACTTTTTCATTTGAATAAAGTCCCTTACGGGCTTCCATAGTCAATGTGTGCATAGATCTGTAAATGTGTAGACAAATCTGTAAATACGTACGTGGATATGGCTAATAGTGATGTCGTTCATGAACGATTCGTTCATTTTGAACGAATCTTTAAAATAACTCTGACTAACGAGTAGTCTCAGAGAGGGTATATATATATATTGATATAACTTTAAGATGTATTTATTTAAAATCAGGTTGTCCCATACAACCAAATAATAATCACACTCAAACAACTAAATCACACAATATTGCAGTATAAGCTGTCTAATACAATAACCTGGTTGTTTTTTTGGTTGATTTGACTGTAAACTGTAAAGTGAAAAACAGAAAAAAAACTGACCTTAAACCTGTAATAATAATTTGTGAACCAATTCAATCATTTCTGTTTTCTATGCTACGCCTAGCAGTCCCATGAAAAGTAAACGAAAGACTCCAAAGACAGGACAGGAAACAGAAATGAGTAGTTCACCCCTCGACTGGGTCTTCGGGTCTGTCAGAGTGATTCGTTCAAAAGATTAATTCACCCCTCGAATGGATCTTCTGGTTTAATGGCGTGTTTCAATAGCAGTTCCACTTCCCCTCATTCACTTACCCTCAGCCCGTCGGATGACGTAACAGCATACATCGCGTCGAGGCCCCTTGGAGAACAGAGGGAACGTGGTCTGGGGATTTAAATGGAACAAACCTGCCCTTGTACACTTTAAGCGCAAACTGTGATTGATCAATCGAAAGTTGTAGGCTTGGCGCTATAGTGCTTTTTACAAATCGGAAATACCAGCATAATCGTTTAAATCAGGCTTGTACAGCGGTGTCAGTTTCTAATAAATTAGAATGAAAAAAAATTCTGTTTGTGATATGTATCATGATTATCCTAACTTTTATTTCTAGGTTTATAATACCTTCCTCTATTTATTAATATTCTCCTTCGGTGGTGAGCAACTGGAGTTTTACGTGCATTACTGCCACCTAACCATTGATGTATTCCCTTGCACCAAACACACAGCAACAATGCATTGTGGATCATATACACTTCTGGAGTGACCATAGTTGTGTGGCCATAGTGACCCTCAGCCCTCCGATGGTCGATCTCACCAAGTTCACTTCAGATTTTCAGACTAATGGAACGACACTTAAGATGGCGGCGGGGATTCCCGAGGGCAAGTGCCGAGGGGAAGTCAACAAGGGCATGTTGAACGGCTATTGAAACGCAGCATCTGTCTTTCGTTCATTGGTCACTTGATAGCTGCATAGGCTAGGCACAAGAGATCAGGAAACATAATTTAGCAGTTCACCCTTAGGAACTGAGTCTTTCATTCACTTGTAATGTGACTGCTTCATGCTTAAATTATGACAACGTTCATAATCGTAATGAATTTTTGGATTATTACACGTCAGTTCATATTATCCCCCCCCCCCGTCCAATGAACGAAAAGACTCGAAAAAGATTTGTTCATTTTACTGAACGAGAGTTAAAGAACCGATTCACTAAAATGAGCCGATCTAACCATCACTAATGGCTAAAAGTCTAAGTATTTTGCTGCAAGAACTGAAAATACAGACAAGCATAAATTACAACTCACGAGGGCTTCTCAATTGGATGTGTTTTTACACGTGACTTTTGCTACACTTCTGCCGTTGCAGAGATCTGCATTCTCGAGATCTGTGCGTGTGTAGCGATTTGTCTCTGTGATAGAGATCCGTCCATGTGGCGATTCGTCTGTTTGTCTCAGTAGAAATGTCTGTGACTCCCAAAGTGCACTTCGACATGTTACATCCAATCAACGCGTTTATAATAATGTCACATGAGCCGGTAAATAAGCTTTGAACTGGGCTAGATCTTAAACTAGGCTTTAGAATATAGGCTACGTTAGTCGTTACATTTGCCGATGCTGCAATTTAATGGTGTCTGGTGTTACTGTTTCGCTCCCAAGTTATTTTCTCTTGGATATTTTAACTAATTCCATTAGTAATGGGTATTCAGTTAGTTTACATTCTCAAACGCAAATGTGCAGTGCTAGGTTAGGCCCTATCATTTTTGTTAATTCTGATATAAACAACCATATAGCCCCTCAGGCTTACAGTAGAATCATATGCACTTCTGATGAAAAAGACACGTTGTGTGAACCAAAATGTGTTCTTTAAAATAACTTGCCATGCCAATATAAAATGGCCAGTTAATTGTGCCCCTCACAACTCTTCTACAATTCCTTTAGTATATGTCGATCAAATTTCTCTTGCTCACTTATTAGAAAGCAAGGAAAGTTAGATAGTTGACGATTAAACGGTTTACACTTGCATTAGTAACCCAAGTATAACGTTACCTTAACTTAGCTGAATGAATACTGCGTTCGAGAGCAATAACTTAAAACGTTAACATAACTGGAAATATTGCCACAAATTGCAAAACAATCGACCATGAGCATATCCTTCAAGTTTCATACTTTTTTACTGAGACACAGCTACAAACATCGACACAGACGAATCGTCACACGGATGGTTCTCGACACAGACAAATCGCTACACACGCACAGATCAAGAATGCAGATCTCTGCAACGGCAGAAGTGTAGCAAAAGTCACGTGTAAAAACACATCCAATTGAGAAGGTTTGCGTGAGTTGTAATTTATGCTTGTCTGTATTTTCAGCTCTTGCAGCAAAATACTTAGACTTTTAGCCATTAATATCCACGTACGTATTTACAGATTTGTCTACACATTTACAGATCTATGCACGCATTCACAGATTTGTCTACATTTATACATCTCTCAATACACTTGCGAATCTGAATACAGATGGATATTTTTTATACACTTACAAACCCGATTACGACGCACGGATTGAGATACAGATACACAACTCTCCACACGCATTTGCAAAAAATTTTGCTACAATAATATGATTCGTTCATTTTGGTCGCGCATGTGCAACAGTTGTGTTCGAGTAATCGTTAATTTCGTTCAGCATAGTTAGTATAGGAAATCTTCGGATCTGAGTCGTTGGTTCAATTTTCATGTGACAGCCTCATAGTAGGTGTAATGGCAGGATTTAGATTGACTGCAAATATAAACAGGAATGCATGTATGCCCAGTATGGTTGATGTATTAGCCATTAACCACAGCTGCATGTCGTAAAGTATCTTGAAGGGGTTATGACCCATGGCTGGAGGGGTCACACTGGAGACGGGATGTCTGCAGATAAGATAACACCAGCTAGGAATGTGTCACTTTTAATGGCCAGAAACCTAAACCCAAAATATATGTGTGTGTCCTTACAATAGGGAACAGGGCACTCCCATTTTACTATATAGGAATGCTCATCACCAATGTATTTTGTCTTTCCATCCGAACAGTGTCATAAACACTGTGTGGACTGACCCTTTCTATGTAAAGAAAGTATCTTGTTGAATAAAACGTTTATATTGAACTTCATCATTAAGTCTCACCGTGTATAATATTTAGAATTTCCATAACATAGGTAGGACACATGTTTTCAGTTTTTTTTAAATCAAGTGATTAAACAGTGAATGCTCCAAATTTGTTTTACTTACTAAACGTTTATTAATAAAAACAAATTCATACATTTTCAGTTGATCTAAAAGTGACAGTTTTAGTGTCGAAAAAAGGTTTTTAATTTTACAGAGTTGATACTTCGGTGCAGCGAAGCGGTGTCTTGCAAAAGCTCAAACCTCCTATGGCCAACTTTGACATTAGTTTGCTTCTTTGTAGCAACATATACATTATTTTTCCCAGACAGAGACTTTGAAAAACTCATTGCCTTTACAGTTACATGGTCGTTTACCTAAATTAAGGCTAAAATATTAAAAACGTGCATGCTGAAAACCACGAACGTGTCAAACAACTTAGCTTTTTTATGATGCGACCCTAGGCTACAAAAACTGTACGGCTCCGAACCAAGGTACTGCTTGCAATTGCGTTTGTACACACATAATCAGTGCCAGATAATAACCGGGTCCAAAACACATTTCAAAGCATCTCAGTAAAATGTAGGTCCCATTGCAAGATCATTGCTCAGTATTATTTGTACATATCTGCTTATTTAGCCTATAAAGCGGTAATAAACAGGCATTCTCTTGTTGAAATACTATCGTTTTCCCTGCTTCCCTACAGTTTTTGCGCAATCGATCTTGCAAAAGTCAAAGCTCTGTGCCCAACAAACTTCTATAATTTATAATGATGATGATCTGGGACTTTTAGCTACAGTATGTAATTCCACAAGACTTTGGGAAGTAGGCTAGCTGATCTGCTCATTTCTGCAGTCTGCAGAGCAAAATTAAAGACAATGAATTGATCAATAAGTACATCTTGTTTTCTTAACACACTGATTTTTCATGCATGCTTAAATAACATCTGTGGTCACAAATATGGCATGCATGCCACTCGCAATCTTTAAAGAAACCAAGGCTTTGGTAGACATAACAAACAGAAAATGAAAGGAAAAGTCCAACTTTTCTCATGACAATTGATGGGATCGCTTATCATGCACATTAAGTTCTTTATTAGCAGAAGTATTTTAATTGAAACTTTTTTAAATCCGCTAGGTACCTTAATATAGCCTTAACAAATGAATTACCTTGAAACTTAAAATGACCCCGCAACATGAATGTAACAACTAACTTGGCACATATAACGTTCCCAATGCATCACTTACATTAACAACCAATCGATAGCTAAAGTTTAAATTTAATGTGTCAAGCTATAGGTCTATGTAATCGTAGCCAAACTGACTGACATAACCATACATAGAATATAAAAAGTCTCGCTTTATGGATTTCAATCAACGCGACTGAATTCGAAACAAAACTTAAACAAACTAGCTAGCAAGCTAGTATAGTAATGCTTGCTACAGGAACAGATGCATCATTTAAATTTCTACTGAAATCATCAACAGTTAATACTTTCCCGGACATGCTGTTAGGTCATAACACAATTCTGAAAAACCAATGAACACATACACTGAGATTGTCTCTCTATATTGTTTTCCCGTCGCAAACCAAATTAAATTAATCAGAAACTGGAGAAAGGTATCGCTCTAACCGCTGTCCGGGCACAAGTGAAGTACTTCAAATCATCAAATGTATCACATGCTTTGAGGGGGCCGAGCTCTAATTTCCACAAAGCAATTGATCTGATATTCGGCTTACTCCTCAATGAGACCTGCTATGTCCTGTGAAAAGCTCTCAAGCGACGGATGCATTTTATGGTAGTAGCAACACAATTAAAGTAGTTGAAACACATTTTAGGTCATTTAAATATGACCGATCGGAGCCGTCGCTCAAGGTCATGTGCCAAGAGAGGTTGTCTTGAAAATCAGTCTAAGTTTGACCGTTTAATATTATGTGAAGGGACCGGAAATTTGGCTTAAACGCTAGGGGCGCCCCATTTTTGACTGGCCATTTTGATCTAAAAACGGCAGATTCTAACCAAGTTCAGCGTCTACCGCCGCGCAGTGGTGAGTTTTAAAATTACAACTGATGTTATAGCAGTAGAAATATGGAAAGATTGAATATCAGTGTCTTAAGAATATGTGCTTAAACTAATTCATCAATCGTTAGATATTAAATAAAACATATTTTTGCATTGAACTGCTTAAAGTTAAGGATTTTTTCAAGTAAGAACAAAACCTACGCTATTTGGAAGCTAACTGTGAATTAGCAAGAGCTGTATAGATATTAACACTTATATGTTGTGAAACTAAGTTCTACTCATGAATGATTTAAGGCTCAGACCAACAGAAACATTATATTTGTGTCAATTGAAACTGTTTCAAAACGCTACACTGCGCGATTTTCTACACCGCTGCATGAATGTCCTGTCGTTGGTTACATTGGAGCTGTTACGGTTTTCTAGTCTACTACGACTGAGCTAAGCACTTCACTTCGTGTTGTTTAATGCCTCTCGATCGCGACCACTGGACGCTACAACGAAGCTAAAAATACACCCGCACGTTACAAGAACAAAAATGCTTGGTGGAAGCAATAGAGCATAGGCGCTCAACAGTTAATGGAGCAGAGGGCGACATGCACCACATTCACTTTGTCAGGGAGGGAGTTCCGGGAAAGAAGAGTTATAGAGCATAACAAAGCTCAGGGCAGCTGAGGAGAGCATGTGATTGGAAAATGCTTGCTGATGTCGGCCAACAACTGAGAGTCCAATCAGAGATTGCAACAACCAACTTCAGACCAGACTTATTACTCTGGTCCAACACACAGCAAATTGTTTATTTTATAGAGCTAACAATCCCGTGGGAAGAAGCAATCGACGAGGCTTACGAAAGAAAGAAACTCCGCTACAGCGAATTAGCAGCTGAAGCAGAACAGCGAGGTTGGAGAACAAAGGTGTGCCCTGTGGATGTTGGATGCCGTGGATTTGTGGCAATATCAACTACCAAACTACTTAAGGAGTTGGGGATCTGCGGCAAAGATTTGCGCCAGACCATAAAAGCTGTATCAGATATAGCAGAATGAAGTAGCCAGTGGCTGTGGCTGAAAAGGAAGGATCCTATATGGGCACAAAGGTAAAGAACATCATGCTGAAAAACCAAGAAAGAATTAGTCTCAGGACAAAGGTATAAAAGATAAGTCGTTCCTGCAGAGCGTCATTTATCAAGCCTGCAAGAACTGAGTAGAGAAAGATTATCTTCTTTTCAGATGGTAAGTGTCTCTGCAGAGTTGGCATTGAAAGCCTGCAGGAATAGGAATTAGGGATAGGTATAGGGATATCTCTCAGTTTAATAAATAACTTTTAACTTTTTTGTTTGTTTTTTTAAATATCTGGCCGTGCCGAGAGCGGATATAGAGGGGGGTGGCTCTGAGACGTCATTGCTCACCGTTGAGCCTTCTGGAGGTGTCGTGGGCTCAAATTAACAAAACATCTGGGATGGAGGGTGCCCACTTGAAAACCCCAATGACATATCTGCTCTCAACCCAAGTCCATTCTAAAATATTGTCTTTTGAAGTGCTCATCGTGGAATATGGCATAATGGATATTATAACATCCTATCCTGTGTATATTGAAAACACCCTCAACTGGGTCTTCAGGGTCTGAGTCGTTCGTTCAATTTTCACTTGATGGTCGGCATACAAAAGAGAAATATTTAGTTCGCCATGGTTATGTAGTTATGACTGCGCCATAGTTATGATTCACTCTCTGTGATGATTAAGTCACCTAAAAGCAGTTGCAATATACTCCTTCACTGAAACGTGATGGTGGACCGGGGTGGTGGTTCCCCTGTTCAAAAAGGGGGACCGGAGAGTGTGTGCCAACTACAGAAGCATCACATTACTCAGCCTCCCCGGGAAAGTATACTCCAGAGTGCTGGAAAGGAGGGTTCGACCGATAGTCGAACCTCGGATTGAGGAGGAACAATGCGGTTTCCGGCCTGGTCGTGGAACAACGGACCATCTTTTTACCCTCGCGAGGATCTTTGAGGGGGCCTGGGAGTATGCCAATCAGGTCTACACGTGTTTTGTGGATTTGGAGAAGGCGTATGATCGGGTTCCCCTGGAGATATTGTGGGAGGTCCTGCGAGAGTATGGGGTGAGGGGGTCTCTACTAAGGGCCATCCAATCTCTGTACTCCCAAAGCGAGAGCTGTGTCCGGGTCTTCGGCAGTAAGTCGGACTCGTTTCCGGTGAGGGTTGGCCTCCTCCAAGGCTGCGCTTTGTCA
>JAPMUY010000117.1:0-10000 GCA_026901105.3 Galaxias olidus | reverse complement strand
GTGTGTGTGTGTGTGTGTGTGTGTGTGTGTTCCAGGGCTGGATGACTGCCTGCAGCAGTACGTGTGTGTGTTTGACCGCGGGGCAGTGTGTGGCGAGAGGCTGCTCCGGATCAGCCACGCCGAGCTGGAGGACCTGGGCGTGTCTCGCATCGGCCACCAGGAGCTCATCCTGGAGGCCGTCGACCTCCTCTGTGCCCTGGTGAG
This sequence comes from Galaxias olidus, assembly GCA_026901105.3. NCBI lineage: Eukaryota > Metazoa > Chordata > Actinopteri > Galaxiiformes > Galaxiidae > Galaxias > Galaxias olidus. Next base: position 9,796 of record JAPMUY010000117.1, on the reverse strand, counting down.
TGCCCTCATCTCGGTCTCTTGGCCTCTCTCTCTCTCTCTCTCTCTGTGTGTGTGTGTGTATGTGTTTGTGTCTATTTGTGTGTGGGGTTGTGTGCATTTATGTTAGCGCTCTCAGGTTAACGATCCGGTTTCCATTTCACGATAGATCAATCATTGCAGATTTTCACATGCTTGGAAATGATCTGTGTGCGTGCGTGCGTGCGTGCGTGCGTGCGTGCGTGCGTGTGTGTGTGTGCAGAACTCGGGCCTGGAGACAGAGAGTGTGAGGACGCTGGCCCACAAGCTCGGCGCCTCGGCCAAGAACCTCCAGAACTTCATCTCGGGCCGCCGCCGCAGCAGCCAATCGGAGAGCAGGACCTCGCGGCGGCTGCCTAACGACCTGCTGACCTCCGTGGTCGACCTCATCACCGCCGCCAAGAGCCTACTGGCCTGGCTGGACAGGTAGCACGACCCCCCCCCCCCTCCCCTGCTTCTCCCTACATAACAAACACGTCAACATACACAGACGCTCAGACAGAAAATACGTGCATAAACCCTCCCTTGCTTCTCCGTACACACACACATGAACATACAGTACTGGTCAAAGGTTTGGACCCTCTTTCCCATTCCCTTGAATGAGACAGTGTGTCCCAACTTTTGACTGGTATTGTACATAAATGCTTGGACAGAAAATACAGACATAAACCCTCACCAATTCAGACAGCAGCCTGGTCTGTGTTTTCTGCTGCCCGGTCACCCTGTGTTGGCCCCGTCCTTTGTTTCTCTTCCTTTCTCTCTCTCTCTTTACATTCATTCATTCTCTCTCTCTGCGTTTGTCATCCGCCCCTCTCTCTGTTTTCTTCTTCTTCATTCTGTCGTTCTTCTCTATTCCTTTCTCCTTCGTTTATGATATGTCGCGCCGCACACTTCGACGTCAACAAAACGATAGTTCAGTGAGCTCCATTTCTTTGAAGTGAGCCCCCCCCATCTCTCTCCCTCTTCTCTTTTTCCATCTCACTCTTTCTTTCTCCCTCTCTCTCTCTTTCTCTCCTGATCTCATCTCACTCCCATAATTCTTAGCATTTCCCCTCAGGACTTTGACATCACATCTTGAAATGCCAGACAACTACCCACATTTACCCTTGAGCTTCTCACAAAGACAAACACACACACACACACACACACACACACACACACAAGTCCACACACACACACACACACACACACACACACACACACACACACACACACACACACACACACCGCAAATAGCAAAGTGACATTGTGAGACAAATAGCTCCCGCGCCGATGCGCTAATCAGGTCACTTCCCTTAGCCGATCAACGGCTGTCTCAAGACAAGATAAAACCCCAGCCCTACTCGGACCGGTTAGGCACTGCCTAATAAACACAAGTTCAGTGGTGTGTGTGTGTGTGTGTGTGTGTGTGTGTGTGTGTGTGGAGGTGATGGGTTAAAGGGCGCTCCAGATATCTCCAAGACCCGTCCTTATCCTTCCTGGGGGGCTTAGAGAAAGCGGAGCCCCCTGGAAAGGCCCGGGTATGGACGGGAGGTGGAGCCAGCCTGATGGACGTGGTGGTGGCGCAGAGAGACGGCTGGGCCAGTTTCCTCCTGAAGGTTACGAGGCGACATGTGTAGCCTTAGGTCTGCGTCTATATATAGGACCCAGCCTCAATACGGATGACCCAAATCACACCCACGCACGTGCACGCACACACTCACACGCAGGCACACACACGCACACGCATCCACACACACTCGAAGGTGCGTGCACATGCGAGAAGAGTGCACACATTAAATGCACACTGATCAGACCCTCCGTTTGGCCATGAGTGCCGACCCGTTGTTTACACACACTGGTACACACACATGCACGCCAGTGCACACACACACACACACACACACACACACACACACACACACACACACACACACTCTGTATTCACAGGGGGTGTGGGGGAGTCACACCGTAGTTGAATGTGGGTCTTGGGGGCGTGGGCGTTTGGTTTGAGGGGCTGTTTGTGACTTGGGGCGTGTCTTCCTGGTTGGTGTCCCCCACCCCCACCCCCCCATCCAGGTCTCCGTTCGCGGCCGTGTCCGACTACTCCGTGACCCGCAATAACGTCATCCAGCTCTGCCTGGAGCTCACCACCATCGTGCAGCAGGTAGGTGTGCGTGTGTGCGTGTATCTGTGCGTGTGTTTGTGTACGTGTTTATGAAAGTCGAAGAGCTTCTAGTCAGCTCCTCTTTTGAAATATGGGAAGCAGCCGGGCGCCGTGTGATTAATTCCCTTGTGTGTGTGTGTGTGCGTGTGCGTGTGCGTGTGTGTGTGTGTGTGTGTGTTTGTGTGTGTGTGTGTGTGTTTGTGTGTGCACGTGCGTGTGCGAAAGTATGTTTGTCTGCTTTTGCTGTGTGTTTCTCTGTGTGTTTGTATGTGTGTGCATTTGTCTGTTTGTCTGTGTGAGTGTGTGTACCTGTGTCTATGTGTGTGTGTGTGTGTGTGTGTGTGTGTGTGTGTGTGTGCATTTACCTGTTTTTAGTCTATGTGTGTGCCTCTTTGTGCGTGTGTGCATTTGCCTGTTCTTATTGTGTGTTTGTTGGTGTGTGCTGGCTTGTTTCCGCTCCATTAACTGGTGTCTCTCTGTCTCAGGACTGTACAGTGTTTGAAACAGAAAACAAAATCCTTCACGTGGTGAGTGGCTGATCGGGTATACACACACACACACTCACACACACACACACACACACACACACACACACACACACACACACACACACACACACACACCTGTCCCTTCTCCCTTTGCATACGCTGTTAAAGGACTCCATTTTCTCACTAACCTACTACTATCATCTCTCCCTCTCTAAATCACCCACCATCGCCTTTTCTCCCTGTTGATCTCACTCTCTTTCTCTCTTTCTGTTTCTCACTTTCTCCTTCTCTCGATCTCTATCGCCCTTTCTCTCTCTTTTTCTCACTTTTCTTCTGTCTTTCTCTCACTTTCCTTCTCTCTTCCTCTCTCTCTCTCCCTCTCTCTCCTTCTCTCTCTCTCTCTCTCTCCCTCTCCCTCTCTCCTTCTCTCTCTCTCTCTCACTCTCTCTCTCCCTCTCTCTCTCTCTCTCTCTCCCTCTGCAGTGTAAGACTCTGTCGGAGGTGTGTGAGCACATCGTGTGTGTCTCGTCCGACCCGCTGGTCTCCCAGTCCGCCCACCTCGAGCTGGTCCACCTGACCCACATCAAGCCCTCCGAAGGCCTGGTAATAGCGTGGCTGTTTGTGTGTACCTGTGAGTGTGTGTCTCCTTGGGTGTGTGTGTGTGTGTGTGTGTGTGTGTGTGTGTGTGTGTGTGTGTGTGTGTGTGTGTGTGTGTGTGTATCTGTGTGGGCAAGCGAGAAACAGAATCTAGAGGGAACCCATTCCAAATACATACTCGCTTGACCTCCCTACCGTGCCACATAATTGTGTTCCCGTACGCCAAAGGACCTGTCGGCGTGTGTTTACTTGAAAACGCGATTGCTCCGTGGCGTACCTCGAACAACCACACAGTGGACCTATTTGTATGCCGCACACACTGACAAACACTTTTGCAAATGGGGCCACGTTTGGCCCCAGGGCCACACGAGAGACTGGTGTTGGCTCACGTTGCCTGTGATACGCCATGGGGCTGATCCACGGCTTTTCCGACGAGGACAAACGGAAGACACAGAAAGAACCCCCCCCCCCCGCCCTCTAAGACCTATGTATTTGACAGAATGGCTCAGTAGCTACCCAGAACCTATAAATCATCCCCGAGCAATCATGGTGGACGTCACGACTGATGACTCCGTAGAAGCGGCTAATGGCGCTTGTTTCTTTGGCAGCGGCAGGCGTCGGCTGCACCAGCCTGCTCTGGGGCTGGGGGGGATAATCTGCATTTGGATATGAGCAGCACTCCAATCACACTGCCCCATTTGCATAAACTGGTTTATCAACGTTCCCTTGTCCATATCTCACTTTCTCTGTGTGTGTGGCTCTCTCTCTCTGTCTCTCGCTCTCTCTCTCTCTGTTCCTCTCTTTTATTTCTCTCTCTCTCTGATCATAAGGGCATGTACATTAAATCGACGTACGACGGCTTGCATGTCATCACAGGAACAACGGAAGGGGTAAGAGCTGACATAATTCAAACACACACACATACACACACACACACACACACACACATGCCTTCACAAAAACACACACACACACACACGCACACACACACACTCACAAAAACAAACACACACTCACACACACACACACACACACACACACACATACGGACCCACACCCCGCGACATGAAAGTTGTGTTTTTGTGTGCTTCAAACCCCCTGCTCTCCCCTCAGTCTCCTGCCGACCGCTGTAAGAAGATCCACGCGGGGGACGAGGTCATCCAAGTCAACCACCAGACTGTGGTGAGCCCCTCTGTCTGCCCCGCTGCTGCTCTGATGTGGTCACAGGGTGGGCATGTGCCGGGCCATGTGTGAGACAGACGTGTGTGTTGGTGTGTGTGTGTGTGTGTGTGTGTGTGTGTGTGTGTGTGTGTGTGTGTGTTATATATAACAATATAGACGTGTTGTGGTCGTTCCTATCCAAATGAGAACGTACGGTATGGTTTGTGCTCCTATGTGGAGTGGAGGTAGAAATGGAAATGGGTAGCTCGGTTGCGTAATGCCAACGTTCCAATATTTTGCATGGACACATGTGTATACGTGTGTGTGTGTGTGTGTGTGTGTCCACTCTGACCTTCTCCTCGCCCCCTAGGTGGGCTGGCAGTTGCGTAACCTGGTGGGCTCCCTGCGGGGGGACAAAGGGGGCGTGTCCCTGACGCTGAAGAAACGCCCCCAGAGCACGCTGAGCTCCGCCCCCGCCCTGCTGAAGAACATGCGCTGGAAGCCCCTGGCCCTGCAGGTAGACACGCCCACTCTAACTCCACCCCTCGTTGGTGGACCGCCGGAGGGTCCAAACGTTTCCGTTAGTATTGTGTCTGTTAGTAAATGAGTCTCTATGCTTTTGTATTCTTCTAGTACTATTCATTGTTAGTGTCTAGTTTTGAAGTTGTCTCTCTGTCTGCTTCCATTGGTCATTTTCTTGCAATGCGATGTCGGAGGTTTATTATAGTGGCCGAAGTGAAAATGTCGTGCTGTGGTGAACTGGTTTCAGCACCTGTGCAGCACCTGTGCAACGCTAGCATCCCCTTCCCGCAGTCAGCTATTTCCCAGCCCAGTTTTCTCTCCTCCGCTGTGGATAGAGTCCAGGGCAGCACAGCCAAGCCTTCAGCTAGACCCATTGCTTTTAGAGACTGCCTACACTCCTGATGTTACTGGGCCAAAGGAGATGGGAGATCTATGAAACGTGTGAGTCTCTTTGTACTTTATCTTCTCAGCCAACCAGGAGCCCTGGCAGCGGCTCGGCCACGCCCCCGGGCACGCCCACAAAGAGCTCCGCCCTCCAGGACCTCTACATACCCCCTCCTCCGGCTGAGCCTTACACACCTAGGTGGGTGTGTGTTAGTTGTACGTCAGTGTGTGTGTGTGTGTGTGTGTGTGTGTGTGTTTGTGTACGTGCGATAAAGGGGTACAATGGCCATCACCAATTAAAAGACTGGTTGCTGTGTTGAGACCTGTTCGGGGGGGTTTCCTTACACTGGCCTCTTGTTGTTGCCATAGAGACGAGATGGGTACCTTATGCGGCGAGGACGCATCCTGTAACCAAGGTGGAGTGTCGGTTGCTAAGCGCTCCGAGTCGCCCAACTCCTTCCTGGACCAGGAGACCCATCACCGGGAAGAGGAGGAGCCTGTCTACTGCACCACGCCCACTTATGGTACACTTTTAGGCTGTGTGTGTGTGTGTGTGTGTGTGTGTGTGTGTGTGTGTGTGTGTGTGTGTGTGTTAGTGTATCATAAAGAGGGAAAGAGAGAGGGGGGGAATCGAGAGACACAGAGAGAGAGAGAGAGAGAGAGAGAGAGAGAGAGAGAAATAACATGTTGCATTGTTACATCTGTCTCGCAGAGACAAAGTTCAACCATTTTATAGGCAGTTTTATTTTGTTTCCTCCATTACGTTCTGCCCTCAGAAACCCATCTCCTGGTATTAAACCTCATGAATATGTAGAGCAAAGGGAGAGAGGGTTTAGTTGCCTCTCTGAATGCCTGGGCTTTGAAGTGTAACTTCACTTGTCAAACTGTGTGTGCGTGCATGCGTGTGTGTGTGCGCGCGTGCTTGTTTGTGTGCTTGTGTGTGTGTGTGTGTGTGTGTGTGTGTGTGTGTGTGTGTGTGTGTGAGTGTGTGCAGGCAGACTGAGGCCTATCTCCATGCCTGTTGACTGTAACTTGGTAAGCGACTATGAGGACCCAGGCAAGCTGAACCGAGAAAGCCGCAGAGGTGAGTGTGTGTGTGTGTGTGTGTGTGTGTGTGTGTGTCTTTTTGTGTGTCAGTGGGTGTGTGTTTGTGTGCACTTGTGTGTGTGTGTTTGTGTGTTTGTCTCCTGAGGCACCAGTTAGATTCTGTTAAATGCCTCTGTCTCCCTGCATTATGTTTAGATCGATGCTCTCAGATCGATGCTGTCTCGCACACACACACACACACACACACACGCACACACACACACACAAAAACACTTTTGTTCTCTGTATCTCGCCCCCCTCGTTCTAAACATTAGTGAGTAGATAGAGGGATAAGAATTTTGGGTGGGGTGCTGAAGAAAACAAAAGAGCTACTAAAAGAGAGAACGAAAGAGCTGGCAACAGAGACCGAAAGGGTGAGATGGTAAGAAAGGAAGAGAGAGAAAAGAGAGGCAGAGAAGCAAATATGGAGAGTGAGGGTGACGGGAAAGAGAGAAAGAGAGAGAGAGAGAGAGTGGAGGAGGCAGAAACCGAAAAAGACTATTCTCCGTGACCTCCACCTGAATAACTCACGCAGTTGCTATGGCGACGCTGACAGCAGCTCCTCTCCCTGCCTCACTTGCCATTGGCTGCTGCCTGGCAACCAGGGGAAGAGGAGGTGGGAGCACGCAGAAGGTATTGAAACCTGAGTCCAAGAAAAGTCACTTTGCTGTAGGCCCACCACACTGTGGCGTCCACAGTGCTGGAGCCAGGTGACTCACCACAACTGCCTTTTTTCTTTTCCTCACGACTTCTCACACAGAATGCACATGCATGTGTAGGCACCCGCCCACACACTCACATGCTCGCATACTCAAAAAAACACACACACACACACACACACACACACACACACACACACACACATATGCACTCACATACTGTATGTACAAATAGACATACACGTGAGTTCTGGGGAACTCCTCTTAGCAGATAAAGAGCAGGTTACGCAACCAGAATGTATATTGTGAATACTCAAGTTTCACCTGGGGTTCTTTTGTGATTGGGGGTTTCCATAGATACGTCTCTGCTGCGCTTCGTGGGGTCGGCCGTGGTCGAGGAGAGGGTGGTGCCTGGCGACTACTCCTCCCACACTGGGCGGAGCCAGACGCGGGACACGGGCAAGCGGACCAAGAGGCGGAGCCACCACAGTCAAAGCCCCTCCCACTATGTGCTCCAGACCATTCAGAGGGAAGCGCCGCCCACTGACCCCACCCCTCTTTACCATGTAAGTTCCTTTTTTAAAAGGATAAAAGGCAAAGTTGAGTCTAACGATAACTTTAAAGGCACAAAAAAACCGACAGGGTTTAGATGCACAGCAGGCCTCACATTTTGTCAATTTACCTGTAATGTCAATAAAGCTTGACATTCAAACAGTCCAACAGTGAACCAAGGGTTTTCTTAGAGGAATCTACATACCTGATTATTTCTCCAACCTTTCCACTCTGATTCACTGACTGACCCTTTGAATCAAGGTGGTTAGTTGGGTTCTGTTTTAAGATGATCCACAGTACTTCATACCTCGGTTAAAAAAAAAACAGCAAATCACTTTCTTAAATACCTACTTTTGGGTGCTGACGAAGGTTAGTTACACTCAATCCGGAAATGTTCCCAATCACATCATTAGACTCGTGATGGAGGAGATGAGAGCTAACGTCTTCCTGAACTAAAACCTTTTTTCCCACCCGTGATTAATTCCGTGATTAGTTCTCTGTCGTTGTTTCTTAATCATGGGCGCTAGAGTGTTTTTCTTGCTACTTTCCCCTCAGTGCTGAGTAGGTAGTTTACCTGTCTCTCTGTGTGTGAGCAGGCCTGTGTGTGCATGCGTGTTGGTGCACTGTGCTTGCCATTTCTGACAGTTATTTTAGACTACAGTGAATGTATTATTTTTGCCAGCACCTTCACGTAAGCAGGTGCGTGTGTGTATCTGAGTGTGTGTCCTCCTGTGTGTGTGTGTGTGTGTGTGTGAGAGTGCGTGCGTGTGAGCGTGCGTGCACGTGCATATGGACACTGGGACAGCAGATGGCGTGTCGGTGGGTGTGGGCGGGACCGTGTCATCTGCCGAGCTGTGATTGGCCACGCTCCAAGGCCCTGACACATGTAAGACCGTGACATCACGTCCTGTGTCCTTCCTGTAGGAGCGGACACAGCGCTCACGTGAGAGAGTGTTTACATGCGCGGCCGCGTCGCTGGACATACGCGTGCCGACGACTCATTTCAAACCAGGGAGTCTTTCACGGAAGACTCTGTGCGGACATTACCTTAAAAAGACGTGACGAACACTCATGGTGTTGTTCTCGGATCGCTGCAGGATTTCGTGGGGAGTTTGAAGCGTATGAAGTATACGATGGGTCACCTCCTCTCCTCCGCCTCATCCCTCCATCCTTCTCCTTTCCGTTCCACCATCTTGTCCATCAGGTCTATGTTTAGAGGTGTGAGAGGTACTATAGGGTGCCGCTGTCCCTCTTTGAGGGTGACTTTTACCTCCCCCATATGTGTGAGTGTGTGTGTGTGTGTGTGTGTGTGTGTGTGTGTGTGTGTGTGTGTGTGTGTGTGTGTGTGTGTGTGTGTGTGTGTGTGTGTGCTCATGTGCGTTTGACAGGAAAGGGGGGCAGTTTGACTGCGTTGTGTCTGTGCTGTGTGTGCCTGTGGGTGAGAAAAAAAGAGAAACAATGTTGTGTTGTGTGTATATGAATGTGTATGTATGTTTTCCAGAGTGTTTTTGTGTGATAGTGACTGTGATGTTGTGTGTGTGGGTGGTTGTGTGTGTGTGTGTGTGTGTGTGTGTGTGTGTGTGTGTGTGTGTGTGCGTGCGCACGTGTGGGTGTATGTGTGTGTGTGCTCACGTGTGTGTGTGTGCGCTCGCGTGTGTGCTGCCTCCTCCACTCCTCTCCTCTCTCTATGATCTGTCGTCTCTTATATCCCATAATTCCGAGCGGTTAACAAAGGCCACTGATTCATCCTGACAGCCGCCTCCCTCCCTCCTGCTCTCTTTACCTCCCTCGTTCCCTTCCTTCCTGTTTCCCCTCTATTTCCTCTCTTACCCGATTTCCTCCTCCCCCACTCCCTGTCTATTTTTCTCCTCCTCCCTCTCCCCGCCTTACCCCTCTTTTGCTTATCTTTCTCTTCATTGACCATCTTTCTCTACCTTTTTCTCCCCCTCTCTTTTCCTTTCCTCCTCTCCTTTCCCATCTATTTCTCTCTCCCTCTCTCTCTCTCTCTCTCTCTCTCTCTCTCTCTCTGTCTCTCAGACGTACCAGCAGTCCGCCTCCCTCCAGTCTAAAAACAGGAAGAAGAGTAAAGGTGAGGAGGAAAGGCAGAGCTATCTGTCCCGTTTACTCACGCACGGAACGAAAGGTTCCTTCACCGTCTGCCATCGGGCCTGGCAGCCCCCTTTTTT
>JAPMUY010000116.1:0-13597 GCA_026901105.3 Galaxias olidus | reverse complement strand
CCTGTTTAGGTTCATGGCAGACACTACATATTAACCAAAACAGCAAATATTTACCGATTCATTCCATGTGGCTTACATAGTGCCCTCAGTGTCCCGTAAACTTGGCGTGATATGGCTTTACCAGGTCACATGAGAGACCGCAAAGAGACTGGAGGTGTTGCAGAAGTACGTCAGCACTTGATTACACATGTTTATCATTTTATTTTGGCTGGGTGTGTCAGTACACGGAATTAAATAATCACAACTTTCTTTTACTGGTTTTGGTGCTACATTTAAATCATAAGATAAGGTTAAATAAAAAGTCAGTTCATTAAGGGAACTACCACTATTTATTTATTCATTTATTTTTGGTTTAGTGTATCATACTAGCTGTAGAAATCTGAAGAACATAACAGGATAATGATTGAAGACTATGTGGATACTGATTTTTAAATGCAAAGTAGTTTTGCACTAAAATAATTAAATGCTATTTAAATCTCTAATGCATGTTTTATGATCAAGCATTGTGACTCTCTGACATCAAGGACTGTCTTTAAAAACTGCTTCCGCAGTATAGCTTCACAGTTGTTTATATGTCTGCGCAGTGTACCTTTGCAGGGGAAAAAAAAGAAGATAAGGTTTTCACAACATAAGATAAAGTAAAACTATTTAGATGAGGCTAAAGGAGGTGGGCCGGAAGTTGAAGACATACCATGTGTGATTGGTTGAGAATAGCCTTTAAATGTTTCAATTTTCTATGAAAAGGGTTTAGAAAATATCAGGCTCAGGAGGATCATACCATTGCTACAAACAATTTGGATAGTCATGAGTGGATGTCCATATTTTGAGAAGAAGCACTTGTACGTTGTGATTCCATAATCTAACCGAAGGAATTTATGATATTAGCAGATGTTATATTTGTATTGCTATTATTTTTACTAGATTGATAAACAATACTGAGAACATTGCTCAGTCAATGCTGGAGAAAATTCTAAGAAAATTGCTTTTTATAATCTAGTACTGTACAACTACAAGTGTGTAATTTTCCAAACATTAGGTTATTCAAGAACAAACCTCCCCAAAATGAAGACGAGGACGATACTGCTCAGGCAGGTGTTAACAAAGCCAGCAAGGGTGGCATCATCTACGGGGACTACCTGCAGGTATACATACATTTACATATAATAGTAATACAATGAGTGCAGACCAATACTATTTGTTTTTAATAGCACTCAATATTTTAGATTATTCTTTTATCATTCATCTACAGCTTGACAAAGTCGTGAAAGCGCAGGTACTACAAAGTGAATTGAAGGGCAATAAAATCCATGATGAGCATCTTTTTATTGTCACACATCAAGGTAAAACGAATGCGTGTGTTGAGTTTGTGAACAAATTAAAATGTAAAAAAAAATTAAAAAGCTTGTCTACAGATTTCAACTGCATAAGTGAGGAATCACATATTTCTTGTTTTTTTGCAGCATATGAACTCTGGTTCAAACAGATTTTGTGGGAGCTTGATTCAGTCAGGGATATTTTCATTAGTGGGCATGTGAGTACACAAGTTTGAATTGGAATAATGATGATTGAAGATGTTCTGTCATACTATGGTTCCTAAAGACAATACTATTTCTTTAGGTCCGCGATGAACGCAGCATGCTAAAGGTCAACACACGTATCCACAGGATTGTTATGATCTTCAGGTTGCTTGTTGACCAGTTTGCTGTGTTAGAAACAATGACAGCTTTGGACTTTTTTGACTTCAGGTGAATTGATAACATTTGATATTATTTTCCTTTTATAAATGCTGAACCACAACCTTAAATACTCTGTTTTGGGATCCATTGCTCACTCTTCTATCTGTGTGTGTGTGTGTGTGTGTGTGTGTGTGTGTGTGTGTGTGTGTGTGTGTGTGTGTGTGTGTGTGTGTGTGTGTGTGTGTGTGTGTGTGTGTGTGTGTGTGTGTGCATGCAGAGAGTACCTTTCCCCTGCATCTGGCTTCCAAAGTCTACAGTTTCGGCTATTAGAGAACAAGATTGGGGTTCCGGACAACTTGAGAGTCCCTTACAACAGACGCCATTACAGAGACATCTTCAAAGGCAACGAGAGTGAAATGCTGCTCTTGTCTGAGCAGGAGCCTACCCTACTAAAACTTGTGGAGGTTTGTTTGTAGATTTTTAAGCATTGTAATGCAATGGAGTTTTGGTTGAAGTACTAAATGAGGAGTTTATTTTTATACTGGTGAAAGATTACTGAAACATCACTCAAAACCCAATTTAAATACATAGGAATGGCTTGAGAGAACCCCTGGTCTTGAAGAAAAGGGCTTCAATTTCTGGGAAGAGTTGGAGATAAACATATTTCACGGATTGAACATGGAAAAGGAAAAAATTGAGGTACAAGTTATATTATACGGATGCGAAAGCGTCCCTCTTACAATTATGCTCCTTCATAGGACTTTTCTGAATTAAGAATGTGCCTATGGTGACATGTTACTTTCATGTTTGCGTGATAGAACATTCCGGATCCAGAAGACAAAGAGGAGATGATGGCTGAATTGATCAAGCAGAGAGAAGTTTTCACTTCTCTATTTGACATAAAAAGACATGAACATCTGCTGAGCAAAGGTAAGTATCCCAACGTTTTGTAAATGCGTAGTTAAGGTAAATGAGACACAAATATAACGCCTAGTCTAAGCAAAGGTCTAGGAAAAGCGATATGCACTCACATCATCAACTTCCAAGTTTAAATAATGATTTTCTACACCCATGCCCAGTTCAAGTAACAAATAAGAAATTAATCTGTATGTGACCAGGTGAAAGGCGGATCTCCTACAAAGCTCTACAAGGAGCTTTAATGATATACTTCTACAGGTAAGCGGGTCAGCTTTCAATTAAATATTTGGAGTTTCATAATCCTTTTACTTTTTTTACCGTGTCTGCTTATACTGGTACCTTATTTTACCATAGGGAAGAACCAAGGTTCCAAGTGCCTTTCCAGCTCCTAAACTCACTCATGGAAATTGATACCCTCATGACCAAATGGAGATGTAAGTTTACAAACATATGGAACTGGATGAACATGAATACAAGTGTGCATTAACATTACCGTGTACCTCTATTACACTAGGTGTAGTTTTATATTAGGTACCATGTTTTGCGGGTTCAACCTTAAAGTACAATAACTGCAATTAGTAGATATTTCACATAAAAATGGCAAAAACAAGTTCCTTTCTGGCTTGCTCTAGATAACCATGTGTGCATGGTACACCGCATGATTGGCAGCAAGGCTGGCACAGGGGGATCATCCGGCTACCACTATCTGAGATCTACAGTCAGGTAGGTCATCAACTGTGAAACACTTACAAGGCATCAATCCAACCGACAAACAAGTGGTTGCACTATGACCGTCCTTCATGTGGGTACTTACTGTCCTTTCTTCCCTGTACCCTGCAGTGATCGTTATAAAGTCTTTGTGGATCTGTTTAATCTGGCTACATTCTTGGTGCCTCGCCACTGGGTCCCTAAATTGAACCCGACAGAGCACACATTCCTCTACACAGCGGAGTACTGTGACAGCTCCTACTGCAGTAGTGAGGACTCAGACTAGGGGGCATCTCAATTGTCTGATGTGGCATCTTCTCCTTCTTCACTCTAACTGAGCTGAAAACACAGGGATAGGGGAGAGTAATAGGGGCCAATCAGCCCGTTACTTTCACACGTCCCATTCTTTTCTTGCCAGGATAAAAAGTTTCCAGGAGAGGATGCCACTTTGGATTATTTAGATGTTGCCTAAGCTTGAGAACTGTACCAAGAGAGTGGAAGTTAGGGCCAGGTCCACATAATAAAATAGCATGGTGCTTTCCGTTAAAGAAGAAAAATGTATGTGCATAATGTAAATAACCTTGTGTGTCTTACATTTGTATTGTAAATGTAATTTTAATATATTTATGCTGTGATTAGTGTGATCGCTGTATAGACAAATTAACACATTTTCATAGCTCTTTGTAAATGTCTAACAAACTAAACATGTGTTATATAAGCTATGTATCTATGAAGAAATACGTTTATTGTATAATATGAGCTTTTGCTTGATGTCCGGCACAAAAATCTGTGATATCTCCTGATGATTAATGTATGTTCTAAGAGACCGAAACAGAGCTTTCACGATAAAATATGAATTGTGAAGTAATAAGGTATGTTACAGTAAAGATGTAATGTATATGATAAAAATATAAATATATATATTATTGAAATTTGAAACTGCAGCATCAAACTGGTGAACATGACGTTTATAAAATTTGGATCAGGCTTCAAGAAGAAAATGTATTTGTTGCTTGTGTACTGAACATCAAGTTCACAGTCACCACGGACATTGGCTCTTATTTTAATGTAAACATAACCTTTGTTTTCCCGTAAGTTTTGCACAATCCCCTAACAGATCCCCTTGTTTTTTTTTACGTATTTTACCTCTTCAATAAATATATAACTATGTTTACCATTCTCATTTAGTTTACATTTTATTTTAACTTATCTATTTTTGTTAAAATTAACTCATTGTTCAATAGATTATATTTCAGAATGACCAGACAACAATAACTAAGACTTCTTTTTAAATATTTTTAGAGAAGCTTTCTTTGAAATAAGACCCAAATTATATAATAGTTGGATGATTAGGCCTATCTAAATCATTTCTAGGAATCCATGCAATCACATATTGCAGTCACGTGCGTGATAAATTAGGAATCTGTAGAGAAACCTGCACATGTGCGTGATAACGAGAGGCGTCGTGCCCATTCAAACAGAGGGGTCACGTGCCCCCCAATTATTTGAAATCAAATCCATGGGCCTATGCATATTTGCCAGAGCTCGAAATTAGCTGTGGCAATGGTAGCAAAATCTTGCTAGCTTACTACTTTTTTCACTGCAGAATACCGCTTTCACGTGATAAGAAATGTGCGCTTTGTTTGCCGCGAGGTAGGGCGCAGAGCAAAGTGCAGACACCAGATGCGAAGCCCAGCGCAAATGATGCGATTACGGTTGCTAAACCAACGTTTACAGACGAAGCATAGCCCATGTTACTGTATCTACCTGGCGTACATAAACGGTTATTTTTATTAAACCTTAATTTAACCAGGAGGAACAGGTCAGTTGTGGGTGGGTGATTGTTCATACACTTAGTACATTCAGAGTAGGGGTGACTCCAGTTTACTGTGATGTTACAGTTTATGTTGGAACTGCAATTGCCTACTATTTTGCTGTTCAATCCCTTATGTGATACAGATCACGTTTTTTTATTGAATGTCCTATTTACTGTGAGTGTGGAGATTATTTACACGTGGTATCATATCCAACAACCCCGCAGCATGGTCAGCAAGGTGGCTGGAGCACTGATGCTGGATGATGCCCCACAGGTAGTCCTGACAACTGATGACATCCACGATGTCATCCTCTGGTACACTGCTCCACCAGCTGGCCCATGATGCCCTCTACTAGTTCCCTGGAGAGACGGCTGACACCTATAGCCACAAAAAACAACAAGAACCTTCAGTTTATGGTAATGCCTATAGTATGCTGTAGCCTATTTATTTGTAATACTTCATTTAAAACCATGATTTGATTTCCGTCAAAAGACATAAATATATATAAATAAAGTAATGATATGTAATCACAAACTAATGATACGGTAGAATATATTGTATATCATCCATTTGAAAGTGAACAAATTAATTGGCTCTTTTTGGGGGGCAAACCTTGGTCTACAGAATGTCTACTGCTACGGTACATTGCTTTAAACAGCTTGGCTGCCAGCCTACCAAAGATGTAGAGGGGGACAAATACTATTCTTAAATAGTTCTTAACCACCCTGTAGTTTGTCATTGTGTTCAAAGTCCTTTGTCACAAATTTTTTTTTCTGAGGACCAGTTTTAAAAATGGCGTTGGCCTGCCACCACATTTTAAAAGATGTTTTAACAGACTTTATAGGGTGTGCATTCAATGTGATTTTTTACAATAAAAATCTATGGGAACTTTGGACCCATACCACAAACCCAGAGTTAGAAACCTCTGTGCCACTGACCCTCCTAACTCCATGTTGACTTAGTAAATAAGTTCTATCATTCCACTAACCACAAATTGCAACCTCACATTTTGTCCTTGTTACAACGTAAAACATAAAACTATAGGTGATAGTTGACTGCCCTGTCATTCATTTAAAGACAATAAACATGACGTGATTTGCTCTTAACCTGAAATCATACTGCAATGTCTTTTCAAGCATTGCCATGTAACTTAGAAAAAAAGGACAGATTCCTGTCTTGGCCTTGAGTCCCTGAGTACTCTAATATAGAAAAAAGGTTTCAAAACACACACAATTTTTACGGAAATGTATCTAAGAAAATAAATAACTTGATATAACTTAAAAAAATAACTTCAAAGCTAGACATTCTAGTCAGCTTTAAATAATTAAAAAACCTTGAAAAATATTTGTCATATTTAATTTGAATTTTGACACTTTTTTTGTTGACTGCCAACACAACATTCCAATACATGCATGATTGTCTAATTAGATTCACAAGCATGTGTTATGGAAATTAATGTAGCTGCTAAAGGGAGGTCATGCAAAATTATTTAAAATCCAAACCAGTTTGCTCGCTTGAAAATGCTAGCTCATGCAAACTGTCTGTTTTGACATGTTGTTATGCTAAGATCCCAGAGTTCCGGCACAAATTCTAACGTTGTTAATAAATTGAAATATCAGGGAATAAAAAGGAAACGTATAAAGTTAACTGAAACATTTAATGAAATAATATAGCAAGCCATCAACTCCATATCTGCAATGTTGTAGGGGGAGCACGGATCCTAGAGCAACCGGATGTCATTTTGTAAACTATGAAATCTTGATATCAAACTTTTTATTTTTATCAGAATTTGTACACTAAAAAATGTCAGTGCTGTTAAATCATGACATCAAAAAGAGTAAATAGATAAACAATGAATCTGTGTTTAATCTACAGTAACATTTTGTAAAAGACTGAACCAAACAACTGTTTATTTTAAAGTAAAAATATGTCAAAGGAATCATATTACGTTGCATAAGTTACAGATAACTGTATTTTAAACTCAGAAATACTGTAATACCAAAAGCAATACAATAAAGTAAAAATTACAAGATGTCAATGTTAAAATATTGTAGCGTCCTGGGGGAGGGGCCTTCCCAGCATGCACCAGGGGGTGCATTTATCATAGAATTTGTTGTATTACTGTTGCTAATTACATACAGATCTGCCCATTCTTCTGGGTTGTTTTGATAGTTACTATTGCTGCTTAATTCAGTTAATAATGCCAGTTGACATTAGGGTCACCTTGAGTGAGTATGTCAGTTCTCATGTTCTTATCCCCTTGCAGTTTTAATTCGAAGTGGATGCTTGAAAAAGGTTACTTCAAAGGTCTAGGTTGCTGCTTATGAACTGAGCAAGTTGCAGAGACCCACCTTTCTGTCAGTGTGATGTAGAAATAACCATTACCTGATCATAACTTTACAGAAATGCATGTAAAAGGACAGTTATCTAATGACACTTTCACAGTTAAACAATATGACAGGATATACCTGTTTGAAATGTAATTTTTAACAGATTTTAACCGTAAAATGTACAGGTTGTTCTGTAAAGCTGTTCACAGTTTTACTGTATTTTTTTACAGATTTATTCTGGTAACCACAGCTGCCAGGTTTGTTCCATAAAAACAACGGGATTTTTTTTTACAGTGAAACTAATGAAACGTGTCTTGTTCTACATCGGACAAAAAACAATATGATAGCACAACATAAAATGTTGCGTCTCAAATAGCATACTACTACTTTTTTTTCTTGTGGTAGGTACTTCAGCTGGACTTGCAAAATATGTAGGCCTACAGTTGCATGCACTATTGGCATACTGCATTTGACATGGTATGTTTGGGACATACTAAATCTTTTTCTGGCTTAGTTTTGGTCAAAACTGCGCTTATCACAAACAGATATCACATTGGCTGCGTCCAAATACCCATATTAGCCTACTATATAGTAAGCTAGAAATTATTTATTTTGTCCAAATACATAGTATGTCAAATGTAGAAAGCCCAAAAATACCAGGATGTATTACTACTTCCGGTCGCATTTGACAGTATGCTTGCCAGCATGCTTTTCTGGCTTTTCTGACCCACAATGCTCAGCAAAGTGGGAGGTACGTCACATTAACTCTCCGCACCAATGATTTTAAAATTTGACGCTATGGAGTGCGACGGATGCTATAACAAAGTAGTATGTCTCAATTGTATGCGTACTTTAGCCTACTTTAAGCAATAGTACATACTTTGTAACGGCAGCTGCAGTACTAAACGAAAAAAGTAGTAGTATGCAATTTAAGACGCAGCAATTGTAATACACTGACATCCTGCTTATCCATAAGCGGTAGATATAAGAAATGTGGATATCCAAGTTACCATATGCTGATATAAAAACTTTCAACAGTAGATATCACGTGTAAAACCTCTGTTATCCAAATTCAGAAAACTGATTTTGGCCAACAAAAAATGTGATATCCAAATGGAAAATGGTGGTATCTGAAAGTGTGTTTTATATATCAAAAATGGTGTTTGAAGGGGTAATATTATGCAAATTTTCAGGTTCATACCTTTATTTAGTAGTTCTACTAGAATAGGTTTACGAGTTTTAATGTTCAATAAACAATTTATCTTATCCAAACTGCCTGGATCTGCAGCAGCTCTATTCACCCTCTGTCTGAAATGTATCCCCCCGACGAGCCCAGTTTGCTCTGATTGTTCAGCTGGCCAAACACAGGGAATTTGCCTTCGCGCTTACCAAAACAGCGTTTTCACTACATGGCGAAACCACCCGGCCTCCGCTCTGAATGGCTCTGGTTGAGGGCGTGCCAAACATTATTAAAATGTGTGACTTAGTGACGTAGATAAATTACAGAAGAAAACGCTGGACTACAAACGAGGCGTTTCAGGCAGTTCAGAAGCAGTGTTTTCTGTGAGAGAGAGTAGCTCCTTTTGGCATGGACTATGGGCTTTGTAACTTTTCCGACCTTTTACATGCACAAAAAGCTATATAACATATTAAATGAAAGGGGAAAACCCAAAAAGCATAATAGGGCCCCTTTTAATGTTGAAACGGCTTGTCATAATAACGGCTTGCCATATCCTTTGACTTACTACTTCTGACACAGACTGCAAGCAGCTATAACGTTGGAGCTAATTAAACGTGTTTGAGCGTACAGGGCGTTGTTTGGAGATGCACAAAGAGAACACGAGGCTTACAGTAGTGAACAAGGCCTTGACAGATTGTTATCATCTGAACGGCCCCCACACAGAAAGGCCCCCACACCTTCAAAAAATATTTACTATTTGCTGTTGATTTCTTAACGTTGCCGAAATGTAAAAAAAATACTAAATGCACATTTGCTCAGTCTCAGAGAGATAACACAAATGTTCTCCTATCCACGTGGAATTATGGCTCAGGTCATGGTTCAGATTTGCCCACGTTTAAGTTTGTCAACATTGTACCAGCTGAACACCGAGAAAATCAATCAACATAAACATTACTTTTGTCACGGGCCGGAATTGGAGCGTGGTAACCCACACGCAGACTTACACTGACAAACTTGGATCAACTCAAACAAAAAAAGGAATAAACCCAAGGAAGGAGACACGGGAGGCAAAGTAACTGAAAATATCTCTACAAGGAGATACAGCGTTTTACTTGGTAGTAAGGACTGGAACAACATAGCACATGACATGCAATGTCTGAACAAAGTGACAACAAAAGAGGGGGACTTAAATGGAGCACACAAACACAACACAGGTGAAACTAATACACTAATCACAGGAGAGGATGAGCTTGACTGGTGCGCCGCCCTCTGCTGGCCGAAGGGGCACCCAGCCCCTGACAGGACCCCCTCCCCGAGGCGCGGCTCCGGACGCGTCCGCCAGACTGCTGAGACCTACGAAGAAGGAAATCGGAAATCAATGTTTTGTCCAGTATCTGGGCAGCAGGCTCCCAGGAGCGCTCCTCGGGCCCGTACCCCTCCCAGTCCACGAGGTATTGCCGGCGACCACGGACCAGACGGGAGTCCAGGAGACGTCTAACCGTGTAGGCCGGACTCCCATCGACAACCCGAGGCGCCGGAGCCGGGACAACGGAGGGACACAGGGGGCTGATGAGCAGGGGCTTCAGACGGGAGACATGGAAAACCGGGTGGATCCTAAGGGAGCTGGGGAGTTGAAGCCGGACAGCCACCCGGTTGATCCTCCCCACAATCTTGAAGGGCCCAACGTACCTCTGGGCGAGCTTAGCTGACCCTCCTCGGAGAGGCAGGTCCCTGGTCGAGAGCCAGACCCGCTGACCCACCCGGTAGGACGGGCCCGGCCTACGGTGACGGTTGGCTCGCCCTTCGGTACTCCGCCGAGTCCGCAGAAGAGTGGCCCTAGCCCTCCTCCAGGCCTGGCGACATCTCCTCACGAACGCCTCCGCAGTAGGGACCCCGACATCTTCCTCCTGCTCAGGAAACAACGGGACAGAGAATCCGAACTGACACTCGAAGGGGGACATGCCCAGAGCCGAGTGTCGCAGGGTGTTGTGCGCAAACTCGGCCCATAGCAACTGCTGAGACCAGGTGGAGGGATTCGTCGAGGCCAAACAGCGCAGACTGGTCTCCAGGTCCTGGTTGACCCTCTCCGTCTGCCCGTTACTCTGGGGATGGTAGCCGGATGACAGACTGGCGGAGGCCCCGAGCAGACGGCAGAAGGCTTTCCAGAACCTGGACGAGAATTGAGGGCCACAATCACTCACCACGTCTACAGGGAGGCCATGGAACCTGAAGACGTTTTGGAGCACCAGCCGTGCCGTCTCCGGTGCAGAGGGGAGCTTCGGGAGAGGCAGGAAGTGGGCCGCCTTGGAAAAGCGGTCCACCAGGACCAGAATGACGGAGTTCCCCTGGGACTCGGGTAGTCCGGTGATGAAGTCCAGGGAGATGTGAGACCAAGGACGTTTGGGAACCGGGAGGGGAAGGAGCAGACCAGCCGGTCGGGAGCAGGAGCGCTTATTGCAAGCACAGGTGGCGCATGCAGCCACGTAGCCCTCCATGTCCCGCCTGATGTTGGGCCACCAGAACCGGCGCTGCACCAGCTCCAGGGTCCGAGTCCGGCCAGGGTGACAAGAGAGACGAGATGAATGAGCCCAGGTGAGGACCTTGGACCGTAGAAGGGGTGGCACAAACAGCCGGTCAGGCGGACCACCTGGCGGGATCTGGGTGTTCCGGGCGGCCTGGCGGACCTCTTCGACGATACCCCACTGGATAGGAGCCACAATCCTGGAGGACGGGATGATGGAGTTGTCCTCAGGTGGGGCATCAACGGGACCCGGAAGACGAGACAGGGCGTCGGGCTTGCCATTCTTCGACCCCGGACGGAACGTGATTAGAAGGTCGAATCGGTCGAAGAACAGGGCCCAGCGCGCCTGTCTGGAGTTGAGTCTCCTCGCCGTACGGATGAATTCCAGGTTCCTGTGGTCCGTCCACACCACCACGAGTGGCGCGCCCCTCGAGCCAGTGCCTCCATTCCTCAAGTGCGAGCTTAACAGCGAGTAGTTCCCGGTCCCCGACGCTGTAATTCCGCTCCGCCGGAGTGAGGCGACGGGAGAAGGCGCAGGGGTGCAGCTTGTTGTCCGGAGAACTGCGCTGAGACAGGACAGCCCCAACTCCCACCTCAGAGGCGTCCACCTCCACAACGAAAGGACGGGTCGGGAAGTCGCAGGATGGGGGCCGAGGTGAAGCGCCGCTTCAGCTGGTCGAACGCCCGCAAAGCCAGGGGAGAGAGGAAGAAGGGCTGTGATGATTTACGGGGTGAGCTCCGTGAGGGGTAATGCCAGAGAGCCGAAGTCCCAAATAAACCGTCCGGTAGAAGTTGGCGAAGTCCAGGAACCTTTGTACTTCCTTGACTGAAGTCGGGGCTGGCCACTCCTGGACGGAGCGCACCTTGGAGCCGTCCATCATAAGTCTCCCCTGGGTAACGATGTAGCCCAAAAATGACACCTGGTTGACGTGGAAGGAGCACTTCTCGGGCTTCACGAACAGCCGATGCTGGAGCAGGCGCTGAAGCACGGCACGCACATGCCGGACGTGTTCCTCCTCTGAGCTGGAGAAAACCAGGATGTCATCCAGGTAGTCGTAGACAAACTGGTCCAGGTAGTCCCGCAACACATGATTAATCAGAGCCTGGAAGACGGCAGGGGCGTTAATGAGGCCGAAAGGCATGACGAGGTATTCGAAATGCCCGTTCGGGGTGTTGAATGCTGTCTTCCACTCATCACCCTCTCTGATGCAGACCAGATTGTACACGCTGCGCAGGTCCAGCTTAGAGAACCACGACGCCCCTTGGAGTCTCTCGAAGGCCGTCGACATGAGGGGAAGCGGATACCGGTTCTTCACCGTGATTTTGTTAAGCCCTCGGTAGTCCACACACGGCCGCAGCCCTCCCGTCTTCTTGTCCACGAAGAAGCCGGCGCCTGCCGGCGAGGTGGAGGGGCGAATGAACCCCGCGGCCAACGCCTCCCGAATGTACTCCTCCATGGCCAGGTGCTCGGGTGCAGAGAGCAAAAAGGTGCACCCACGAGGGGGAACGCTCCCGGGGAGAAGCTCTATAGTGCAGTCAAACTCCCGGTGCGGGGGTAAGACCAAGCGGCGAGCCTTGCTAAAGACCGCTCCAAGGTCATGGTACACGCTGGGCACCAGAGAGATCGGAGGTGGGCACCCTGCTCGGGCACGTCTGGAGGATCCTGGACCAGGAGACAAGCCGACTGACACTGCTCACCCCAGGCCATCACCGTACCAGTTGACCAGCATATGCGGGGGTTGTGGAGAGCAAGCCAGGGATAGCCAAGAACAATGGGCAGGCTCGGGGACTCTATGACATGGAGCTGGATGGTCTCCCGGTGGTTCTGGACGGAATGCAGCTGTAACGGTGCCGCAAGATGAGTGTGACGTTCCCGGTACCCAGGGCCCAGCCGTCCAGTGCTGTAACCGGCAAGGGCTGCTTGGTCTTCCACAGAGGAATGTTGCGTTGCCGTGCCCAGGCCTCGTCGACAAAGTTCCCCGCTGCTCCAGAATCCAGGAAGGCCGCAGCAGGAAACCGACGACCCTCCCAAGCGACTGTAACAGGGAGCATAAGCCGTGAGGGCATCAATGTAGAGAGGATATGGGTACTCACCAGCTGTCCTCCTACGGCTGGTGAGCCCTGGTGTTTCCCGGGAGCCGAGGGCATTGGCTGCGGTAGTGATCCTGGTCTCCACAGTACAGGCAGCGACGCTCCCGCATACGCCTGTCTCTCTCCTCCACTGATCGGCGGGTGCGCGCCAGCTGCATAGGCTCCTCGACAGCCGACGTAGGAGCGGTGGCTCGGACTGAGGTGGAAAGCTCACCGCTAGCTTTAATGCCAGGAACCGCCCCGGTAATGCTGCCACGATCAAACCCCACCGGCCGTCTGCGCTGCCGAACGTTGCTCGTCGAGGCGTTTGTCGATCCGGGTGGCCAGGTCGATGAGGGCCTCCAGATCGACCACGT
>JAPMUY010000115.1:0-13868 GCA_026901105.3 Galaxias olidus | reverse complement strand
CCTTTAATCTGCGTCTGCTTGACCTTCTTGTCAGGGCAATCCATGGTGAGATGGACGGTCAGAAGTGGAGCTGGGGGTCCGAGCCGCCCCCCTGGAGGCCCCAGCCCTGACCCCCACACTGAGCAGGAGCCTTCCTCTCGCCGTCTTCCTCGTCCGTGCCCCCCTGCTCCAGGCAAGATGCGTTCCGTCCTCTAATCCTGCAATAAGAGGACGCTCTCCTCATGTCTTCATGTCCTTGCCTGTCATCTCTCCATCGCCTCGTTCTCTCCGTTCACGTCTCCTTTGTCTCTTCACACCTCTCTTTCCTCTCTCTCTCTCTCTCTCTCTGGTCCTTTCCGTTGGTCAATCTCAGTCCAAAGCGTCTCTCCTGTCTGTGGCCCATCAGACGAGGTCTACAGCCAGGCGGCGGCCATCTTTCAGCGGCTGCAGCAGGAGAAGCCTTTGACCCAGCAGCTCCTGCACTACGTGAAGAAGACGGACACTCCTTTGGGCGAACCCAGAGACACCCCCGCCCAGAGGGAGGCCCACCGGCTGGCCTTCAACACACTCAAATGTCAGTGGTGTGTAAGTGTGTGTCTCTTCAGGTGAGGGCAGGAAGGCATGAGATCAGATATGTAGGCTCTTCAATGTCGACAGTGCGGGTATGTTCAAATCCAGCTCGTAGCCATAGCGTCAAGCTTAGGATGACCTCCAGTCTTGTTGGAACACATTTGGAAACCTGCTTAGCTCGGATTCATTAGAATAGCTTTCCGAGGCACCGCAGCAAGCAGCCTTACTGAATGCAACGGTGCCGTTCGCTGTTTTTGGCCTCGCTTGACCCTGTCGGGCTGCCGTAGGTCCTGCTAATCGGGTCCCAGCATGGTCAGGAGGCAAAGGCCCACCTGTCTGCCTGAGATAAAGTAAAGTGTTTTTCATTTCATTCTGTTTACTAGAGAATGATTTGAGTCCCTCCTGCTGGGAGGTGATAAATGCAGGCTGCTTGGGTTGGCTGGTTGCTTAGACACACACGCACACACACACACAGACACACACACACACACAAAAACACAAAGGCTTGTGTCTACTCACCGCTTTCAGATAAATAGGTGTTGCCTGGCCTTTGATTTATTCGTTAATTTCAGAGAAAATAGGGAGAAGGTTTTTGTCATCACGTTGTCAGTAAAAAATAACTGCATTCTCTTTCTCAGACCAAGATTTATTGGAGGACGTTATGACTGACAGCTGCTTCCACATCTCACAGCAGATTGTGAGTCCCGGGGAATCCATCTCCTGTAACCACAGTGCTTTACATTTATCCCCCGTCTGAGTGGGCGGGCGGGTTTGTTACGGCTTCAGTAAGGGAGAGGGAAGCTGTTTGTATGCAGACCTTTGCTTTGGCAGCTTGTACAGCGGGAGTGTCTGGCACGCGGAAGGGAGGGGAGGACGAGGAATTAGTCCATAAAACACTCCACAAGCAGTCGGTGAGACATGACCGGCGTGGGCACACCTGCAAAATGCACAATCGCAATGGCCGC
The DNA here is from genome assembly GCA_026901105.3 of Galaxias olidus. Taxonomy (NCBI): domain Eukaryota; kingdom Metazoa; phylum Chordata; class Actinopteri; order Galaxiiformes; family Galaxiidae; genus Galaxias; species Galaxias olidus. The sequence goes on along the minus strand of JAPMUY010000115.1, from coordinate 12,354 downwards.
GGTGTGTGTGTGTGTGTGTGAACGACAGAGAGAGTTATGGCTGGGTTGAGGGGGATGAGCACGGAGTCGTGAGCTGTTTCGGCAGAGTGGTCATTAGTCTGCCAGGAGAACAATAAAAGCTACGGCAAGGCTCCTCAAAATGCAGCACACCCCCAACCTGACTTACTGGCTTGAGCACACACCCACACATACCCACACACATTGTCAGGCAGAATGTGAGGCCTTGGCTGTAGGGTCGGGGGAATACAGGTAGAGAGTGAGAAGGGGAGAGAGTCAAACAGTGTGAGAGGTGGAGCAGAGAGACAAAGTGCATATGCAAAGGGACAGATTGTGTGTACTTTGGTGACAAGCGAGTTCTTAGAGCAAAGAAATTCCATCGATAATGGTCCGTCGCCATGACGCCACTGTGTTGGTTTCCATTGCAGTCTGACGACTCGTTGCCATTGGCCATGGTGATGCTGTTTGACCTCCAGGACAGGAAGTTCCTGTCTCCCAAACGATCCACGCGGGAAGGGGAGGAGCTTCAGCAGGAAGTCAGGCAAATTGAGAGCAGCCTGCACAGGTGTGTGTGTGCGTGTGTGTGTGGGAGAAGAGAGATCGTGAGCAGGATATTTGGGTGCTACTGATCGTGTGTGTGTGTGTGTGTGTGTGTGTTAGATGTGCGACCAAGCTGGCGGCGTCTCTAGCTCGCTGCAGGGTGAAACAGGGCCTGCAGAGTGTCTCCCGTGTTCTGTCGGAGCCGGTTCGAACCAGTCAGCGCCGTGCCAGACACCTGCCTGTCTACGCCTGGGTCAACACCCTCACCGACAGGTACTATCTCACGCTGTCACACACACACACACATTTCATAAGTGTACAATGTACAATGACAGTACCGAATGGCGACAAAGGAGCACTCACTTGAGATGGCAGGACACGAACAAATCTCACTCATACACAACTATTATCCTATAAACGCGCTCGTTCCATTGTCTTAAGCATTTCGAGGTTGAGCTATAGTACCGCTACCAATGTTGTGATTGTATCTGCAATGGTAAACTAAATGTCAGCATCGCGCGCCTTGACTCCTTATTTTGTGTTTTTCCTCAATCCCCCGGTCTGTACCTTGTGGGTAGTGTGGAGGAGGTGTGTGAGACCCTGCAGGGTGAGGGTGTGTGTGAGGTGGAGTGTGTCCGGGACCTGAGGGGCTCCGTGTTCTGCCGGGACCCCCTCTGTCCAGACACCCTGGTGTTCCCCTCTCCCCTCTCTGGCTGGCTGCAACACAGCAAGCTCACCACGGAGCGCACGCTCAACGTACAGGTACAGCTGCTGTGTGCGTGTGTGTGTGTGTGTGTGTGTGTGTGTGTGTCTGCGTGCATTGGCCCTGACAAGGGTGCGTGTCGTGTGTTTTCCTCAGACAGCACGTCTTACGTTCCCCCCTCTCCAGGACAGGAGTGTGTGTGCGGCCGTGTGTGCGCTGGGCCCTCTACTGTGGAGGGACCACGACGTCCTAGTGGTGGGGTCCTTCTCGCCTCTGACCGTGGCTCATGTAGCTGCCCTGGCAGACGCCTGCTCGGGGCGCGTGCTGCTGTGCAGGAACGACCACGGCCCGTCTCACGGGGAGGAGCTGGAGGGGCTGCTCACACACATGGACATCAAGAGTGAGTGGGACCGCTGGGGTTACAGGGGGTGCTTCTGGAAACAAAGAGGCGTAGCTCAGGAGGGAAATTAACTCAATGTTAATGTAGCTGTTCATACCAATGCATCGGGAATGCTCTGGAAGGTGACTGTGTGTGTGCATGCAGACGTGCATGTCCTGTCAGAAGAGTTCTTGAGTCTGAACGAGTGGGACACCAGGCTTCAGAGGTTAAAGGTCATCCTCGTTGTACCCCAGTGTTCCAGCTCGGCCCTCCACGACCCTGTGGACACCCTCCTGGCTGAGCACGGAGGTAGGGGGGTGAGGGGGGAGAAGACAGGGAGGGGCCAGCGTGGCTGGTGATGGGGGGAGACAGTGGTGTGTTACAGTGTGTGAAGCTCATCCTGTGTGTGTGTGGACAGATGTGGAGCTGCTCCAGGACCTGTCCAGAGGGGCCGTGTCCCAGAGCAAGGTGCACACCCTGGCAAGACAGCAGGCACGGCTCCTCGCCTACGCTCTCTCCTGTGAGTGGTGCACGCACACACACACACACAATATCTCTTACAGCACAGCACCATAACGCAAACACGTAACCCCCACATAATTGAATTATTTTTTTATCACAATAGTCGTTGCCAAGTAGGGGCAGGGCCCGTTTGGACTGCGCTCCAGACCACAATAACACACATCACTGACACCCTGTCCAATATTAGGACAGATTCATCGTGTGCTAATGACGATGACAGTTCTATGTGAGACGGCCTGCTGTCGCAATAGGAAACAGACACACGCACGCCCACATTTACCAACCGTCTGATCTGGATTGTACCTCTGACTGCAGGTCCCCTTGACAATCTCACCAAGATCTCAAAAGCAAACCATCTCCCAGATCACTGCCCTCCCCCGTAACACTTGAAACCAACCACAGGCTGTGTCGAAACATGTTGGCACATGTATCCATAAACTGTTTAGTACAGTTGCTATGTTACACCAACTGTAGCACTATCACGGCCAGATAACTTTTTTTTTTTCTCTCTCTCTCTCTCTCTCTCAATCAGTTCCCAAAGTTGATAAGGTAGTCTACTGCACACGCTCAGTGTACCCTGAGGAGAACGAACTTCTGGTCAGAGGAGTGTTGGAGAAAGTAGTACCAAACCCCAAACTGCTGCCTTTCAGGTACACACACACATACACACACAGAGAAGAAATACAACCCAATTTCAAATGAATTGGATTTATTTGTTTAAGTGTTTCATAGCTGGACAAAATGGTTGTCTACACAGTTACTATAATGAGAAAGTTCACTCAACAAAAACTAAGGCAGAAAAGAAAATTCGAATTTCAGTTTGACACCTTCCGTCATTAGAGGAAACACTTTACCTCTGTGACATTCAGAATATACTGTGAGGAAAGCAATATCATAGGCTCAACATTATTCCCATCTGTGTGGCGCGCCAAGGTTACAATAGTGACATGCTGTCTCTGTGATGCTAACCGACCAGCCGGGTCACGTAAGTGCCGCTAATAGCACAGCCCGCGGGCTAATCATGACATAAGATTGCAGTGTAATGGCTAACCGTGCTACCGGAATCAGAAAGAGTGATGCTAACGCTAACAGCTAACCCGGACTGTGATTAAACTTGCGCAGACCTTCCCCGTGCGCTCGCTGACTGGAGACAGGTGGCGGGGATAGAAAAGTGTTTAATAGTGCGAGACAGTGGAAAGGACCGACAGTGACCCCCCCCCCCCCCGTCTCTGAAAACACACACCCGTAGAACCGGAGAGTGAGAGGCGTAGCAGACGGGTGGAGATGGACAGAGTTGTTGAGAGGCGGAGAAAGGACATTGTGGTGGGAATATGATTGTCAATGTCTAGTGTGTGTGTGTGTGTGTGTGTGTGTGTGTGTGTGTGTGTGTGTGTGTCAGATGTGTGAAAGCCCCTCTGTCACAGGCTGGTAACCAGCCTGATGAAAGGACCACGGTTGCGGTGGGGACAGCAGTTCATCCAAGAGGTGGGGGGGCAAGGAGGAGAGGATTTCAGGGAGTGAGTGTCACGCCTGTTGCTCCGTGTCCAAAACTACTCTCATCTCCCCTCAAGCCTCTCCTTATTAATCCCCCCACACATGACCTACCCTCTACTTGCAGTGTAATAACTGTGGCTTGAGACAGTGAGACCCCCCCAATCAAGAGAGAGAAATGAAGGAGGAGAGTGAGGGATGAAAAGACGGCCAGAAGGAGGTGTCTGTTCATCGCAGCAGGGATTGGCCCCAGGAGAGCATATTTCATCTAAAGCTTTAGAGCAGCCAGAATCTGGGGAAAGATAACTCTTCACAGGCCTCGTCCTCCTCCTCCTCCTCCTCCTCCTCCTCCTCCATGTTCCGGCCCTGTTTCTAAACCCGCTTCTGTCTTCCTCCCCGTCCCTCAGGTTGAGTGGCCCGGTTCTGTCACAGCGTTCGGGAGCGCAGCACGGCGGGGACGAGAGAACCCAGGACAAGTTCTTCAGGGTGGAACCGTCAGAGCTCACCAGCGGCTGCTTCATAGCTCTGCTGGCCAGAGAGGTGAGAGGCCTGCTTCATAGCTCTGCTGGCCAGAGGGGTGAGAGGGGTGAGAGGCCTGCTTCATAGCTCTGCTGGCCAGAGAGGTGAGAGGCCTGCTTCATAGCTCTGCTGGCCAGAGAGGTGAGAGGCCTGCTTCATAGCTCTGCTGGCCAGAGAAGTGAGAGGGGTGAGAGGCCTGCTTCATAGCTCTGCTGGCCAGAGAAGTGAGAGGGGTGAGAGGCCTGCTTCATAGCTCTGCTGGCCAGAGGGGTGAGAGGCCTGTTTCATAGCTTTGCTGGCCAGAGGGGTGAGAGGCCTGCTTCATAGCTCTGCTGGCCAGAGGGGTGAGAGGCCTGCTTCATAGCTCTGCTGGCCAGAGAGGTGAGAGGCCTGCTTCATAGCTCTGCTGGCCAGAGAGGTGAGAGGCCTGCTTCATAGCTCTGCTGGCCAGAGAAGTGAGAGGGGTGAGAGGCCTGCTTCATAGCTCTGCTGGCCAGAGGGGTGAGAGGCCTGCTTCATAGCTCTGCTGGCCAGAGGGTTGAGAGGCCTGCTTCATAGCTCTGCTGGCCAGAGGGGTGAGAGGCCTGCTTCATAGCTCTGCTGGCCAGAGGGTTGAGAGGCCTGCTTCATAGCTCTGCTCTGCTTTTCCTCCTATCAGCCCGACCTCATAAACTGTGTCTGCTTGGGTATGAGGCGTCCAGATTTATGGCAGTGTGTGTGTGTTTACGACTGTGCATGAGCAAGAGAGAGAGAGAGAGAGAGAGAGAGAAGAGGAGATAGCTTTGGGACAGGACATTCCAGTTGCGCTGAGACGGCAGGATTTTACGGACTATCTGCAGGGAGATCGGCCTGCCCTTTGTGTGTGCACATCCTAAACCCAGCACGCCCAGAGACACAACAAAACCTATACATTCAGCAGTTTGTTAAGAAGGGAAACATGGCAGGGTCACCTTTTGTCTGAACCCCGAGTCTCCAACTCCCCATCCCATCCATCCTCCCTCCACCCCCCCCCTATCACCCCTCCACTCCCTATCAATTATCCATCATCCCCATCCCCCTCCCTCCACCTCGTCATCATTCCTCCCATCACCCCTCCATCATGCTCCCTCCATCCCCTCATATGACCCACAATCCTCCTTCCTATCACCCCTCCATCATGCTCCCTCCATCCCCTCATATGACCCACAATCCTCCTTCCTATCACCCCTCCATCATGCTCCCTCCATCCCCTCATATGACCCACAATCCTCCTTCCTATCACCCCTCCATCAGTCCCTCTTATGTCCCCCTCTATCCTCCCCCTACTCATAAAAGGAGAGATAAAATAAAAATAACTCAGGAAGACAAGCTGCTGCTGCTTTGATCCCCTGGGGTTCTCGGTGTGCAGCGTGAAGGGACTGAGTGTGTGTGCGCATGCACAGACACACCAGCTGCCCACACATCAGCATTCCTCAGGTCAGTCGTCCACACAGCCGTCCATTGCAGCAGCAGTCAGATCTAATAAGCGTCCCTAATCAGATTCACGACCAATCCTTTAACAGTTCCAAATCCGATCAGGCATGCAGCAGAGCCTCACACACACACACACACACACACACACACACACACACACACACACACACACACACACACACACACACACACACACACACACACACACACACACACACACACACACACACACACACAGGTAATGGCGCTCACCACCGCTTGGACTGACCAATCGAGACACACCCAAGGGAAGTGTTAGGGGGATCCAATCTAGTTAGAAAGAGCGCTTCAGGCAGAAAGGAGGGATGGAGGAGAAGGAAGAGGATGGGAGGGGGTCTGAGGAGGGAGAGAGAAAAACCTGACCCGCACGACTACAACCTTTCAATTCCAACTCCGGCAACTTTTCTTTTGCCCGTCAAAGCGGTGCGTTTGCGGCCCCTCAGGCTGACTCCCGACCGTTTTGTTGTGGAGCATTCCGTTCCCACTCTCGCCCCGGGGGAGAGGAGCGTATTATGGTTCATTATCGCTCGGCGCGATAGCATGTACGCAGAATCCCCACCGACAGACCGAGATTGACTGATTCCTTTATAGCGTTGAAGAGGGCCACCCCGCCGCACACACAATGAGCGGGGATAAAATATGCATCTGCGGTGTCACAAAAGACTGGACGAGACAGCATTCAATTCTGCGTAGCGAGGGAGGACAAAAGAAAGCAAATAATACATACGGAGACAGATAGGAGGGGAGGGGAGGGGGGTGTGTGAGTTATATGAAAGGAGTTTTGCTTCCATTTCAATTCTACTGCAGATGAGAACACACTTTTCCTCTCTCTCCCCGTCTGTGTGTGTGTGTGTGTGTGTGTGTGTGCGCGCGCGCATGTCAGTGTTTGCATATCTTAAGGGGCAGCTACGTTCTGTTGGGTGCGCGGCTACGTCTCTGCCCCAAATCAATCAGGTCCAATAAGGCCTGCTCCATGTAAAACAGACCATGGGGCTGGAGAGGGTTATCTTCTTCTCTTTCCTCGAGATGGGTGGGTGAGGGGGGGGGGGGATGACGACAGGGTGGTGACTGCCTGGACAGGAGCTAACGTGCTTGGCTCTGAGACATGTCCCCAGCTGTCTCCTCCTCCTCCCTCTCCTACTCTGTCCCCCATCTCGCGCTTCTCCTAGAAGGCAGCACTGGTTTTGCACTTACAATACTGCTTTTAGATCTCCATGTTGCTAGGATAACGTGGAAGAGGTTGTTTACTAGTGTCGTCTCCTGTGTTTTCTTAAGGCGGACCCTTCCAAGGTGGACTCAGTTCAGGACGTCTTGGCACGGGCGGCGGCCAAAGGCCTGCTGAGTGGCATCCTGCCCGGCCAACCCAAGCAGAGCAAAAAGGCAAAGCCCCAAAAGCCCCGCCTCTCAATCCACTCAAGCCAATCCCGGAGCGTCAGCCGGCAGCAAGAGCCTGTCAGTCTGCACACGGAGCCTGTGAGTGGGCAAGAACCAGGAAGTAGCCTCACCGCGCCGGGCCACGTGTCGCCCCTTCAGGAAGGAAGTGAGAGAGGAGGTGAACAGAGGACAGGGGGAGAGGAGAAGGTGGGAAAGGGGGTCATAAAGAGAGGAGCAAAGAGAAGTAAGGCCAAGCCCAAACCGCTGCCGCAGAGACCCTCTAAGAAGTCTAAGCCCCACCACACCAGGAAGAGACCCGCACGCGCCCGAGTCCTCCCAACCTATCCCACCAAGGCTAAAGACCCAAACACCATGCCGCCGGACCGTCCCTCCCCTTCGACACTGCTTCAGTCCACACTCCACCCGGACCCCCCCACCACCCTCCGACGCCACCCCCCATCTGCAAAGGGTCAACCTCCAGGGCTCCTCCTCAAGCAGCCCCCACCAGGCCGCCCTGCAGGGCCCGAGCCACCCCGGGGGACGAGGAACGACATCAGACCGTGGAGTCCCGACCAGGACGCGGAACGCCCCGGAGGTCCAAAGGAGGGTTTGGGTCCGTCAGGGCGGGCCAGGCAGGAGGTGTTGAAGCCCGTCGACTTTGTGCTGCCGCCCATCTCCTCTGCCAGCCTCAGTTCACTGGGGAGCCGGAGTGGGAGTTCTCTCGCCTTCCCCCCTTCGAGGGTCTCCCCCTCCGCCGCCCGCTCTCAGCTCCCCCTCTCCCGACGTACACCGATCCAGCTCTCCTCCTCCTCCTCCTCTCTGTCCAGTGCAAGTCTAGGGTCCACGAAACACCCACGACCAAGGCTCTGAGACCCGGCAAACGCACGCACGCACGCACGCACGCACGCACGCACGCACGCACACACACACACACGACACACACGCACACACACACGCGCAGGCAGACACACACACACACACACACACACACACAGAAAATCAGGCTCACACTCCTTTGGCGTCATACTTTATGATGCGGTTTATTCTCACAACAGGTTACATTGATATGGTAGAACACGTCAGTGAGCAGCAAACGGAAGCAGACACGCGGGTCTGCGTTAAACAAGTGTGCGTGTGTGTGTGTGTGTGTGTGTGTGTGTGTGTGTGTGTGTGTGCTGTGTTGAAGAGAGAGAGACAGCGCTATCACTATCAACGCGGTGAACGGGCAGTCGATGCCGTGGACTCCTAGCCTCTCTCGACACTGCACAGCGTGAAGGGGGATCCTCATTCTAGTCAACACTTGTCTAAAGCACGAGTCTCGTTGTGGAGCTGTGAGTGAACTACGGCGTGAGAGAGTGACCCAAGTGGACCGGCTGTCTGACCAAAAATAAAAATCAGTATATACCTTTATAAAATATAATAAATAAAATAAAAAATATTTCTTGCTCAGTACATAAGTTCTTCTTTTTCTTAAAACACTGTCCTCCCGAGGGCATGCAAGGTTTCTCTGGCGACTTTCTCTCCGCTTCGTCGGTTTCTCTCTCTGTTCTTCAAAAGAATGCATAGATGCCTGCTGGGTTCTGCTTCCTTATGTCACGTGTGATACCGGCCGTTCTGGCTCTGCCCTTTGTGATCAACGGCAACATACGTCGGTACTTTGGCCAGGTTCGTGTTTTCCACAACGGCAATTCATAAATGAACACAGAACAAAGGACTACAGACATTCAAAAATAAACATAGCTTATAAAGTGATATATGTCGAATGTTATATATATATATATATATATATATATATATATATATATATATATATATATATATATATATACAGATAGATATATACATATATATGGAAACTATATACACAAACTTGTCTCATTCACATTTGAACAAAAAAAAAGGCTTTATGGTTGAGTCATCCATTCCACAGGAGTCCCCGCCTGATTCCCCCCCCGCCCCTAGTCCCCCATGCACAGTAGACTTTAATGTCTGAAAAGATAAAGATTACATGGCGTTAAATCACTACTAGCCAGTCAGTGAGAGACGGGGATGATTGCCACGGTGATTGGACCGATCCAGTCTTTACGAGGAAGCAGGGAGCTCAAGGAACCAGGCGCTGATTCGTGATAGCAGGAACACAGGATAAAAACAGACCAGACTAGGTGATCACTGAAGGTGACAGACAGAAGTGAAGTGACGAGCAATAACCGGGGCCGTGCGAGAGAACAGGACCCACGAGGTCCATGGATCGCTGGCTTCCGTTCCGAGTCCCTCTGGAACGTCCGTTCGGTCGCCCCGCCACACGTCGCGGGGAGGACAACGACTTTGGGTCGTGGTCGCTCCCCCCTTTTCACCTTCTCTCTGGTTAGGAGTTCAGCCATGTACAAAAGCAACGTGAGCACGCGAAGGTAGAAAAAAAAAACACACACACTGGACCTCCCTCGTTAGTAGCAATGCCCCCAGTCACGTCTGGGGGACTCCCTCTCTGTAGTGGACACGCTAGCGTTTCAGTCGGTGAGGGGCTGTTGCTGTGAGTCCGTGTGCATGACCGTTGGGGGGGCGACAGGCAGAGGGCAGATCTCCAGCGGTCCGACGTCCTCTAGGGTGGGAGCCGAACAGCCGTCTCTCTCCCCTTTATTTGGCGAAAGCAGTTCATCTCAAAGCGAAGAGAGAAATGGAGGAGGTGGGAAGGGTTCTATTCTGTCCGGTCCTTCTCTCCCTTCATCCGTTATGGCTGTCGCCTGTCCTTCCCATAGGTAGACCCGATGCAAGGAACAGGAAGTGAACAAGAAGTGACAGAAAAAACGTTCCGGTTGAAAGGTCACCGCTCGTCCATACCAGGTGACGGTGGCACGTATATGTGTAGGCCACGTCGACAAAGTCTTTGATAATTCTTCTTCAGTCTTTGAAAGCAGCAGCGATACAGTCGCACAATGTTGAACGTCGTGTATAGAAAAACATGCAGAATCAGACCTCCATAGTACGGCTTCCTCTCCTGCCTTTGAATCTGCACCGGTTCCAACTCATCGGGTAGGTGTGAGCCAAAGACTACAACCGCTACACCTTTATGTATTTGTAGTTCTTTCAGCTTTTTTTTTCTCAGACTGCTTCACTGCTGATTAACGATGGCGGACTAGGGGGGTGGAGTTCACGATCAGCACACACCTCCCGGTAAGTGTAGGGGGTGCGGCCTGGGGTGCAAAGTCATGCTGGAGGCACAGGTACAGACACAAAGACATCAGGGGTCAACAGGTCAGAGAGAAGGGAGGGGTCAAAGTCCTGGCAGCTTTCAATCATCAATGTCTTCATAGCAGGTTGTTTGCTCTCGATGGATTTCTTCATTCCTTATCACTATGAAACATGAGTGGATTCTACGTCATTTTAACATCTCCATGATTCATCAGGATCTTTCTACAAACAGGTTCTCTGCCAGATTCCGTTTGTGGGGATAGGGGCTGGTTTCCATGGCAACTGGTGGATGGTTACGGTGGCGGCTGGCGGAGCGTTTCCACGGTTACTGTGGCAGCTCGGTGACGGGTCTCTTGGGCTTGAGGGTGTCGATGAGGGAGAGGACGCCCCTCTTCACGCTGGTGGACACACGGCGGGACACAGAGTCCCCCGGGGGGGAGGAGCCACAGGCCTTCTGGGTGGGCGGGCGCGCCACCAGGCACTTCTGGTACCGCAGCTAGAGAGAGAGAGAGAGAGGTACTGTAAATATGAGAGAGACAGATACTGTAAATATGAGAGAGAGAGAGAGAGGTTTGTAAAGAGAGAGAGAAAGAGGTTTGTAGAGAGAGAGAGAGAGGTACTGTAAATATGAGAGAGACAGATACTGTAAACATGAGAGAGAGAGAGAGAGAGCTTTGTAGAGAGAGAGAAAGAGAAAGGTTTGTAAATATAGAGAGAGAGGTACTGTAAATATCAGAGAAAGAGAGCGAGAGATACTGTTAATATGAGAGACAAGAGAAAGAGAGAGAGCGAGAAGGAGAGAGATAGACTGTAAATATCAGACAGCAGGAGAGGTGAGGGACTGTAAATATCAGCGACAGAGAGGAGCACCTGAAACACCGTGGACTTATGGAGCTACAGATGCTGAGCCCAGTAATGTCTGTGTGTGTGTGTGTGTGTGTCAACTGACAGGGAGTCGGCAGTATTTCACCTGATGATGCCGGGTCTGTTGTAAATATTCAGACACTACACGACAAAGTGAATCAGCACATACCCACCAGCCAGCCTGCCTGCCTGCATGCGTGCGTGTGTGTGTGTGTATGTGTGTGTGCGTGCGTGTGGGCGCGCATGTGATCAATGATAATAATGGATGTTCTCCCATCACCGTATATAACTCTGTGTCCGTGCGTGGGGATAAATCCTGCGCTATAGAGGGACGACAGCCCAGGCAGCGGTCTACCTCTACTGTCTGTGACTCAGATGGAGCAGACTCAGCCGGATAGAACCGGTCTGGGCTCCCTGGGTACACATGACCCATCACTAGTCTTTAAAGGAACACGTCCACACGCTAAACTCCGTGCAGTCGTGTCCTACCCCACACACTCTCAGACTGCTTGTGGTGCCGTCTGGTCTCCCTCCAACATGATGATAAGAGGCTCCCGTAAGGAGTTTGGCTTTGAGAGAGTCGCCCGCTCTGACGCGACGGGGCGCCGTGGACAAGATGGCGGCCGGCGGACTCACCATGCAGGCGGCCTGCACGGCCTCGGACACGTGGCCGGCGTTGGGCTCGCACCAGAACACGTGGCAGTCGTAGTGCTGCCCGCCCGCGTCCATGATGAAGGCGAAGGAGTGCACGTCCTGCCCCACGCCCATGAAGGACAGGAAGCGCACGCGGCACTCCACCAGCACCTCGTCTTCCTCCTGCCCGGAGGGGGGGAGAGGGGGGGGGGGGGGGGGTGATATCGTCAGTAAAGGACGCCAGAGACTGTAGTTTAATGCACTCAAGCGTGGGGAAAGACTGATGAAAATCAATGATCGATACCAAACGAGCCACATCCTCAGTGCACCGCAGTGTTATGCAGTAAGTATAAAGGAGAGGTGGAGAAAAAGGGGTGGGCACCTTCTCCTTGCTGATGGTGACGGTGGCGTCCGCTACGTTGAGCGCTACGGGGGTCCAGTCTTCTCTCTTACAGGAAGACCTCAGGCTGTCTATGGCGCCGTTCAGGATTTCCATACCTGGAGACAACACACCACACAGTCAGCACATACACACACACACACAGTAGCACGTAGCATTTGGGGTTGTTGTCAGTAAGTGTGTGTGTGTGTGTGTGTGTACGCTGGAACTCGCCTATAGGTTTGGCCACAGGCAGCATGCCTAGGTAGAGCA
>JAPMUY010000114.1:0-14018 GCA_026901105.3 Galaxias olidus | reverse complement strand
TTTATGAGGAACCAGCACTTTGAGGTACCCCTCTGCCCCTCTCACCCCTGGGGGGAAGATCCCTGATCCACCTCTATACTAACTACATGAGGAACCAGCACTTTGAGGTACTCCTCTCCCCCTCCCCCACTGGGGGGTAAAGATCCCTGATCACCTCTATACTAACTACATGAGGAACCAGCACTTTGAGGTACTCCTCTCCCCCTCCCCCACTGGGGGGTAAAGATCCCTGACGTCCTCTGTACTAATAGCCATACTGCTGGGATCAACCAAGTCTATAGTCCAACAGAGTAACTCTCCTTTTAAAGTCTAAAGTCCATCCAACTAACTCCCTTTTAAAGTCTATAGTACAACCAACTCACTCCCGTTCATAGTCCCAAAAAACTAACTCCCTTTTTCGAGTCCATCAAACTAACTCCCTTTTTTGTTAGTTTATAGTCCAACAAACAAACTCCCTTTTCGAGTCCTACAAACTGACTCCCTTTTTCGAGTCCCAACAAACTAACTCCCTTTTCGAGTCCAACAAACTAACAAACATAGTCCAACCAACTAACAAACATCCTCGTTTATAGTCCATCAAACTAACTCCCCTTTTATAGTTTATAGTCTGTCAAACTAACTCCCCTGTTCTTCCTGTTCCTCTGCAGGTTCCCTTCATAGCGTTCTACAGGAAGGAGTACGTGGAGACCTGGAGCTCAACATCAATGACCTGTGGAAGGTCTGGCAGTGGGACGAGAAGGTAGGACTCAAACCAGAGCTTATGTTGTGATCAATATTATGTTCATGTGAAAACAAACCAATAAGATCAGAATTGGTTAAGTATAGGTTCAGTATACGGGATAAGAAGGCAGAGAGGCGAGAGACACCTTTAGGCTTTTAGCTGCTGTCAGAAATAAGCTTTAGATATCTGGGGGCGTAACCTCTGTAGTAAACACTAACTTTTATCTAGAACAGTATTTTTTTTTATATATATATAAACCGTAAAATAACGACCCTTCACTTCCTGTCTGCTGACCTTTGACCTCCAGTGGACCCAGCGCTGAAGACCCGTAAGCTGAACCTGAAGCGGCTGTTTGAGCGCATGCAGGCCTACCAGTTTGAGCAGATCTCTGCCGACCCAGACAAGCCGCTGTCCGATGGCATCCGTCCGCTGGATACGTCCGACATGGAGAGGTGAAAGTTCACAGACTATATCTATCTATCTATATATATATATATATATATATATATAAACTATATATACGTAATAGATCGATACATAGATATATCTCCTCTGACATGGAGAGGTGAGAGTTCACAGACTATATCTATAGATATATATATGTAAAGATACTTACATAGATATATCTCCTCTGACCTGGAGAGGTGAGGGTTCAGACTCGGTCATAATGCATCCTGTTCTACACATATACTAAATGCTACGGTAGTAAGCATTTGTTTAGTCCTACAGAACAGGAGAGGATAGTAGTACACTTCTAATGCAGTTTTTGCTAAATTATATTTATTTTTTTACTGCCAATTTATTTGAGTTTCATTATATATTATTCTTGAATAATGTCAGGACATGGAAGGGCACGACTGTGAGAGCGATTCTGATTTCTGTGTTTATTTCTCTCCCTCTCCGTCTCTTGCTCTGTCATTCTCGACCTCTCTGTCTCTGTCTCCCTCTCTTCTTTTCGTCCCTCTCTCTCTCTCTCTCTCTCTCTCTCTTTTCCTCATGGTGTCAGACTGAAAGACGTGCAGTCCATCGACGAGCTGAGCGACGTGTACAACCACTTCCTGCTTTACTATGGGCGCGACATCCCCAAGATGCAGAACGCCGCCAAGGCAACCAAGAAGAAGAGGCTGAAGAAGATCATGGAGGTGTCCGAGGAAGATGGTAAGAGGGAGGAGTTAGTAATGGATGGATGGGTGGATGGGTGGGTGGATGGATGGATGGATGGATGTTAATGAATTGATGGATGGATATAATCAAAGGAAGAATGAGAGGATGTGATGGAAGGCAAGATGGATGAGTGGCTGAATAAATGATGATTCAGAGGGAGAGGGAGGGAGGGGGAGAGAGGTAGATAGAGAGAGAGAGTGAGAGATAGAGATACAGGAGAGAAAAAGAGAGAGAGAGATACAGGATAGAGAGAGAGGGGTAGAGAGAGACAGGAGAGAGAGAGAGAGAGAGAGAGAGAGAGAGAGAGACAGGGAGGGGAGTGAGAGAGACAGAGAGAGAGAGAGAGAGAGAGAGAGAGAGACACAGAGAGAGACAGAGAGAGAGAGAGAGAGAGAGAGAGAGAGAGAGACAGGAGGGTAGAGAGAGACAGAGAGACAGGAGGGTAGAGAGAGACAGAGGTGTAGAGAAAGAGAGAGAGAGAGAGAGAGACAGGAGGGTAGAGAGAGAGAGAGAGAGAGAGAGAGAGAGAGAGAGAATAGGATGACTCCATCTCTTCTTTGTTGTTCCTCTACAGGTGAGGAACACGAGGTGGAGGTAGAGGTGGAGGAAGAGAGGAGCAGAAAGGCCCCGACCTCAAGCTGGCGTCTCGCCGGTTTATGTACAGCATCTGTCAGAACGCCGGAGCTAGGTGAGGTTCACCTTTAACCTTTGACCTTGTCTGTGTTCTGTCGTTAACGTGGAATGTGAGGCAGGGCCTGGAATATGTGTCAGATCCCTTCTGGTTTGTCCCATTAATTTAAACACACATACATATGTGTCATAACATCAATAAAAACACACACATACATATGAGTCGTAACATTAATAAAAACACACACATACATATGAGTCGTAACATTAATAAAAACACACACATATACAGGACTGTGCATAAGTTTTAGGCAGGGGAGGCTGTTTTTACGGCGAAAGGTGGTCACACCAAATGTTGATTTGATACAGATTTGCTTCTTCCACACTTATTATTTTATGAATTGATAAAATATTAAACTATTAACATTTACATTTCCTAATTTATATTTTGTCAGTACTGTAAACACTTCACACCTGCCTAAAACCTTTGCACAGTACATATGTGTCATAACATTAATAAAAACACACACAAATATATGGGTCATAACATCACGAATCAATAAGACACACTCATACATATGTCATAACATTAATAAAAAAAAAATACATATGTGTTGTAACATCAATTAAAAACACACACATACATATCATGTGGATGCATTTTAACTACCATCAAGATATGAGAAAGATGGTGTGTTTGTGTTTTAGTGTGGTGGTGTGTGCTGACTTTTATCCATCCCTCTCTTTCTATCGGTCTCCATTTCTCTCTCCTTTTCTGCATCTCTCACTTTCTCTCCGTTTCTCCTTCTCTCCCTCTCTTCTCTCCCTCCCTTTCTCTCTCCAGATGGTCTGGCTAAGAAGTTTGGTCTGACCCCAGAACAGTTCGGAGGGAGAATCTCAGAGACAGTTACCAGCGTCACGAGACAGAGCAGTTCCCCAGCTGAGCCCATGGAGCTGGCCAAAGACTACGTCTGCAGGTAAACACACACACACACACACACACACACACACACACAGAGATCACACACACACACACACACACACACACACACACACACACACACACAGAGAGACAACACACACACACACACACACACAGAGATCAGTTCCCAGCTGAGCCCATGGAGCTGGCCTAAGACTACGTCTGCAGGTAACCACACACACACACACACGCACACACACAGAGAGCAGTTTCCTGCTGAGCCCATGGAGCTGGCCAAAGACTACATCTGCAGGTAACCACACACACACACACACACACACACACACACACACAAACACACACACACACACACACACACACACACACACACACACACACACACACACACACACACACACAGCTCTACCTTTTCATACATTTTTGTTTCTGATGTACCAGGTACATGTGTCTATTACGTGACGATACAGCATTCCACATGTATCACTTTATCATTGACGTCCCTGTAAATGCACTGTGTCGGTGAGAGTAACTGTCTGAATACCGTCTTGGATAGTTCAACTCTTTAAATGTGCTGTTTGTTTCTCTCTCTCTCCTGCTCTCAGTCAGTTCTCCAGTCCAGAGCAGGTTCTGGAAGGCACCAGGTACATGGTGGCCATGCAGATCGCCCGCGAGCCTCTGGTACGCCACGTCCTGCGCCAGACCTTCCAGGAGAGGGCCAAGATCAACATCAAGCCCACCAAGAAGGGCAAAAAGGTACTACACACTCCACACTCCACTACACACTAACATGACAACATCAAGCCCACCAAGAAGGGCAAGAAGGTACTGCACACTACACACTCCACTACACACTAACATGACAACATCAAGCCCTACCAGTAAGGGCAAGAAGGTACTACACACTCCACTACACTCTACAGACAACTCAAGACCAGAAGGCTACACACTACACACTGCACACACTGCAACACATACAGAAGGGTACTAATGTTCAGGGTCCCATCCTCAGCTAGTAAGATTAACTACATACCAGTTGATGTATTATTTAAGCTTTATTTTGTATGTTCTGCTCCCTAAGGACATAGACATGGATCACTGCTCCATCAAGGGCTCTGTTTGTTTGTTTGTTTGTGTTTTTGTTTTTCTTCAGGATGTAGACGAGGCTCACTTTGCCTACTCCATCAAGGGCTCTGTTTGTTTGTTTATGTGTTTGTGTTTTTGTTTGTGTTTTTGTTTTTCTTCAGGATGTAGACGAGGCTCACTTTGCCTACTCCTTCAAGTGCTCTGTTTGTTTGTTTATGTGTTTGTGTTTTTGTTTGTGTTTTTGTTTTTCTTCAGGATGTAGACGAGGCTCACTTTGCCTACTCCTTCAAGTACCTGAAGAACAAGCCGGTTAAGGAGCTGAATGGAGACCAGTTCCTGAAGATGTGTCTGGCTGAAGAGGAGGGCCTGCTCTCCATCGACCTCTGCATTGACCTCATAGGGGTCAAAGGGTACGAGTGCCGGCTTCTGATTGGCCAGAGAGCCTTTTGCCGACCCATCTCCATCTGTTAGTTTATGATGGTGCTGCTGTTGCACGAGGACGTTTACTTGCAAAGTGACTTGGTTTGGCTCCACAGAAAAAATTTAATTTAGAGAATATGATATAACACATGAGCTAATTAAACAATTTTTATTTATTTTTTTCATCTCTTTTCTCTTTCCCCCCATTCCTTCAGTTCCTTATTTCAAAGATTTCTTTTTTAAATGAAAAGCCTGTATATATATATATTTTTTATTATAATTATTATTATTATTATTATTATTATTATTATTATTATTATAATAATAATAACTATTTGTTTCTCCTGTGTTTTCCCCCCTGTAGTTACGCTGGCGAGCAGACGTACTTTGACGAGATCAAGCAGTTCTACTACCGCGACGAGTTCAGCCACCAGGTGCAGGAGTGGAACCGTCAGCGCACGCTGGCCATCGAGCGCTCCCTCACCCAGTTCCTCTACCCTCAGATGGCCAAGGAGCTCAAGAACAAGCTGGTGGCCGAGGCCAAGGAGAACATCGTCAAGGTGACCGCCATGTAGGGAATAACAGCCGCTAGTGGTGATGATGATGATGATGACAAAGGCTGTAGCTGTGGGCAGGGCTGCTGTTGCCACGGTCGCAGACAGAGCAAGCTGTTGAGAGAAACGGTTACAAGCCAGCGGTTTAAACAGTTTATCGTTATGATACGACCCTTCTAACCCTTCACGTGTGTGTGTCTGTGTGTGTGTCTGTGTGTGTGTTCCGTTAGTCGTGCTGCCGGCGCCTGTACAACTGGCTGAAGGTGTCCCCCTACAGGCCGGACCAGCAGGTGGAGGAGAACTGACGATCTGATGGACGAGAGCCAGGGAAAAGGCATCCGCGTGCTGGGCGTGGCCTTCGCAGACAGCCGGTGGGTCCCGCAGCAGTCACACAGCTTTACAGGGACGCTTTAGGAGTTCAAACCAACGTGTGTGTGTGCGTGCGTGCGTGCGTGCGTGCGTGCGCTTACCGATATTATATTTGTGTGAAAGAGTGTATAATTAAGATCTAGTCATGTATTGGTATATACTGTAGAAGTCATGCTGTGTCTCCGTTGCCGTAGAGACACGCCCGTGTTCTGCTCGCTGATCAACGGCGAGGGCGAGGTGGCAGACTTCCTGCGCCTGCCTTACTTCCTGAAGAGGAGGAACGCCTGGAAGGAGGACGAGAGGGAGAAAAAGGTACACTGTCTCTCTTCATCTCTCTCTCTCCATCTCTCTCTTCCTCTCTCTCTCTACCTCTCTCTCTCTTCCTCTCTCTCTCTACCTCTCTCTCTCTCCCCTCTGTATAAAGTCATAGCTCTTCTTGAAGGTCTTCCTGTGGAGAGTCAGCTTAGGACCTTGTCTGAGGGTCAACTGGTGTTTCAAGGAAAAAGTCTTGTGTGATATTTAAGTGACTCAACATATTTTTTGATGATACATTCCCAAATGATTGATATGCTGTGTATTTGGATATGTGACAGTATTTTTGATATGATATACATTTTCATCGAAAATGATGACATACATTATTATTTAAAAGGATAATTCCCCAAAGATAGTTCCCCAGGGTTGATGTGTTGTGCTTTTGCCCCTGTGTTCTTCAGCTGCAGGACATTGAAAACCTGAAGAAGTTCCTCGTCAGTAAAAAGCCTCACGTTGTCGCTGTTGCCGGGGAGAACAGGTAGGACTAACTTCCTGTGATCCGCTTCCTTCCTGTCTGCCTCGTTCTATTTCCTGTCTTGGTTAACTCGTGTTGCTGCTGTCTCAGAGACCGATGCATATGGCCACTGTGATCATGCTTTGATTTGATTTGATTGAAAATAAAAAATTTGTAGATTGCATTTTTTTTTATAATAAATAAATACATTTAAGAAATGATTTAATAAACATAGTAACCTCTGTTTACGTTCAGTTTGGCCACAAACACACTTGTTTCCCTGGCCTTTTTCTTGGACCTGTGTCAGACGTTTTAGTATCAACATCACGAAAATAATAGAATTTAAATAAACTAAAACTTACAAACACTGTCACAGGCACGTTACTGATTACACTAAGCTGTGCGTGTGCGTGTGCGTGTGCGTGTGCTGCAGAGATGCCCACATGGTGATGGAGGACATCAAGAGGACCATCAGTGAGCTGGAGCAGGAATCCTCTCTGCCGGCTGTGGGGGTGGAGCTGGTAGACAACGAGCTGGCCATGCTCTATATGAACAGCAAGAAGTCTGAGGTACACACACACACACACACACACATACACACACACGCTCTATATGAACAGCAAGAAGTCTGAGGTACACACACACACACACACACACACACGCTCTATATGAACAGCAAGAAGTCTGAGGTACACACACACACACACACACACACACACACACGACTCCCTCTAGTCTATATGAACAGCAAGAAGTCTGAGGTACACACACACACACACACACACTCCCTCTATATGAACAGCAAGAAGTCTGAGGTACACACATGCACATACTCCCTCTATATGAACAGCAAGACGTCTGAGGTACACACACACACACACTCCCTCTATATGAACAGCAAGAAGTCTGAGGTACACACACACACACACACACACTCTCCCTCTTTAAGGACTACCCTCCTGTATAACTCTGTCTCTCTCTCTGCAGGCTGACTTTAGGGACTACCCTCCTGTATAACCCCCTCTCTCTCTCTCTGCAGGCTGACTTTAGGGACTACCCTCCTGTATAACCCCCTCTCTCTCTCACTGCAGGCTGACTTTAGGGACTACCCCCCTCTGCTGCGGCAGGCTGTGTCGGTGGCCCGTAAGATCCAGGACCCCCTGGTGGAGTACGCTCAGGTCTGCAGCTCCGACGAGGACATCCTCTGCCTCAAGTTGCACCCGCTACAGGTAGGACAGCATGGGGGGAGGGGGAGGGAGGGAGGGGGACAGGTAGGACAGCATGGGGGGGCAGGTAGGACAGCATGGGGGAAGGAGGGAGGGAGGGGGACAGGTTGGACAGCATGGGGGGGGGGAGGGGGGGGGGTAGGTAGGACAGCAGGGGGGGGGGCAGGTAGGACAGCAGGGGGGGCAGGTAGACAGCAGGGGGCAGGGTTGACAGCAGGGGGAGGGGGGAGGGGGGGTTGGACAGGGGGGAGGGGAGGGGGTAGGTTGGACAGCAGGGGGGCAGGTGTATGTGTATACGGGGAGGGGGGCAGCATGGGGAGGGAGGGGAGGGAGGGAGGATAGGGGAGAAGGAGAGACAGGTGAATGTTGTTGGGGAGACAGTGTGCATGGGGGTGGGACTGGTGGGGAGCGAGAAAGGTAGGACAGGGGAAGGGAGGGGGACAGGGGGAGGGAGGGGAACAGGTAGAACAGCATGGGGGACAGGGGGAGGGAGGGGGACAGGTAGAACAGCATGGGGGACAGGGGGAGGGAGGGGGACAGGTAGAACAGCATGGGGGACAGGGGGGAGGGAGGGGGACAGGTAGAACAGCATGGGGGACAGGGGGAATTTTATCAACAACAAATTAAATGCTGGCCGTGCTGTTGTTGTGATCGGGATCGTGATGATGTATTCATCCGACCTCTGACCCCCCCATAGGAACACGTTGTGAAGGAGGAGCTGCTCAGCGCCCTCTACTGTGAGTTCATCAACCGGGTGAACGAGGTGGGGGTGGATGTGAACCGGGCCATCGCTCACCCGTACACTCAAAGCCTGGTGCAGTTTTGTCTGTGGTCTGGGCCCCAGGAAGGGGTCCCCCATCTGCTCAAGGTGTGTGTGTGTGTGTGTGTGTGTGTGTGTGTGTGTGTGTGTGTGTGTGTGTGTGTGTGTGTGTGTGTGTGTGTGTGTGTGTGTGTGTCGTGTGTGGTGTGTCTGTGGTCTGCATCTTTGAACTCAGTAGGTCTTCCGGGGTAAAAACTTGCTGTTTCCTCCATGTTATATTTAACTAAGTTTTAGTTTTTATTTGACTAAATTAGATCAAGAATATTAGATAACAGATTTGGTGTGTGTGTGTGTGTGTGTGTGTGTGTGTGTGTGTGTGTGTGTGTGTGTGTGTGTGTGCGTGTGCGTGTGCGTGTGCGTGTGCGTGTGCGTGTGCGTGTGCGTGTCCTTGTCCTTGTGCGTCCTTAGATCTTGAAGCAGAACAACACTCGTCTGGAGAACAGGACTCAGCTGGTGACGATGTGTCACATGGGCCCCAAGGTCTTCATCAACTGTGCCGGCTTCATCAAGATAGACACCGCCTCGCTAGGAGACAGGTGTGTGTGTGCGTGTGCGTGTGCGCGTGCGCGTGTGTGTGTTCAGTGTGATGCCTATGTTCCGTTCTTTTTAAATGGTGTCCCACTGCTTTGGGTTTGTAATCAAAGGTGATGTAAAGTTGTTTTGCTTTACTTCCTGTTTGGGTTCTTAAGATTTCAGAGGACCTCAAAGTAAATCATTTAAACCCTTTAATCAGATGACGATAGGAGCCTGTTGTTTTAGTTGAGTAGCTCTTACTTTAGCTGTAGATGTTTTATCATAGATGTGCAAATGGCCAAGATGAAAGAGATTTTATATCGGTTTTCCTTTTTCAAATGAATGTTAGTGTTTGGAACTGTTGAGATTGATCAGATGACGCTAGGAGCCTGTAGTTCAGATTGATTGATCAGACTGATCAGATGACGCTAGGAGCCTGTCGTTCATATTGATTGATCAGATGACGCTAGGAGCCTGTAGTTCAGATTGATTGATCACATGACACTAGGAGCCTGTAGTTCAGATTGATTGATCACGTGACACTAGGAGCCTGTAGTTCAGATTGATTGATCACATGACACTAGGAGCCTGTAGTTCAGATTGATTGATCAGATGACGCTAGGAGCCTGTAGTTCAGATTGATTGATCACATGACACTAGGAGCCTGTAGTTCAGATTGATTGATCACATGACACTAGGAGCCTGTAGTTCAGATTGATTGATCACATGACACTAGGAGCCTGTAGTTCAGATTGATTGATCACATGACACTAGGAGCCTGTAGTTCAGATTGATTGATCAGATTGATCAGATGTCGTTCAGATTGAGGAGTGTGTTGGACCTTCACTGACCGTTAGTTCTAGTTCTAATTCTATCCTTCCCTCCATCTCTCCTTCTCTCTGTCTCTCTCTCTCCCTCCTTTTGTCTCTCCTTCCCCTCCCTCACTCTCTCCGTGTCGGTCCCTCTTAATCTATCCCTCTCCCCTCTGTTCTCTTCTCTTTCTCTACCCCCCCCCCCCCTCCTCTCTCTCTGCAGTACTGACTCGTACATAGAGGTTCTGGACGGTTCGCGGGTCCACCCTGAGACTTATGAGTGGGCCCGTAAGATGGCGGTGGACGCCCTGGAGTACGACGAGTCTGCCGAGGACGCCAACCCGGCCGGAGCGCTGGAAGAGATCCTGGAAAAACCCGGAGCGCCTCAAAGACTTGGATCTGGACGCCTTCGCCGAGGAGCTGGAGAGACAGTGTGTGTGTGTGTGTGTGTGTGTGTGTGTGTGTGTGTGTGTGTGTGTGTGTGTGTGTGTGTGTGTGTGTGTGTGTGTGGAGATATGACGTTAGCAAAACATACTCACACAAACTCTCTAAATCCTCTCTCTCTGTCGCGCTCTTGAGACCAGAGCCAAGTGTGTGACATTCTCTCTATCGATTCTCTCTCCCTTCTCTCTCTGAACTCTGTGACTTCCCCCACACTAAGAATCGTGTGTGTGTGTGTGTGTGTGTGTGTGTGTGTGTGTGTGTGTGTGTGTGTGTGTGTGTGTGTGTCCGTCCTCCCCTGTAGGGCTACGGTAACAAAGGCATCACACTGTATGACATCCGTGCGGAGCTGAGCTGTCGCTACAAAGACCTGCGTGTTCCCTACAGACCACCCAACACTGAAGAGGTCTTCAACCTGCTCACTAAGGAGACACCTGAAACCTTCTACATAGGTACACACACACACCCTAACCCCTAACACACACACACACACACACCTTCTACATAGGTACACACACACACACACACCTTCTACATAGATACCCACACACACACACCCTAACCCACCCAACACTGAGGAGGTCTTCATCTTGCTCACCAAGGAGACCCCCCAGACCTTCTACATAGGTACACACACACACACACACACACACACACACACACACACACACACACACACACACACACACACCTTCACACACACACACACACACACACACACACACACACACACTCACCAAGGAGTCCCCCAGACCTTCTCACATAGGTACACACACACACACACACACACACACACACACACACACACCTTCTACACAGGTACACACGCACCCTAACCCACCCAACACTGAGGAGGTCTTCATCTTGCTCACCATAGAGACACACAGACCTTCTACATAGACACACACACACACACACACACACACACACACACACACACACCCCAACCCACCCAACACTGAGTCTTCATCCTGCTCACCAAGGAGACCCCCCAGACCTTCTACACAGTTTCACTCTGAGGATAACCCCCAGTACCTTCTACAGACACACACAAGATACACAACACACACACACACACACACACACACACACACACACACAAGGAGAACTGTTCAACCATCTTACCCCTGGTCACACTAGATACACACACGTTCAGAAATAAAACACACACACACACACACACACACACACACACTGAAAGGCAATGAGTTCCCCACCATAAGAAAGGCTTAACGTCATATGTAACAGTCAGAACACACACACACACACACACACACACACACACACACACACACATTCTTTCCCTGGCACACTGACTAGTGAGCCTGGTGGACCCCAGATGTTTATCATGCGCTGTGTGTCCCGTCCTCCAGGTAAGCTGATCACCAGCGTGGTGACGGGCATCGCTCACCGGCGCCCCCAGGGGGAGAGCTACGACCAGGCCATCAGGAACGACTCCACCGGCCTCTGGCAGTGCCCCTTCTGCCAACAGGACAACTTTCCGGAGCTCAGCGAGGTCACACACTGCACACACACACTCACTCACACACACACACTCACACGTGTACATTTACACACACTCACGCATGTACACATACACACACACTTCACCCATTAAAGGATGGCGGTATAATATGGATGTTGCAGTCTCTTCACAAGGCTAAATGTTTCTCTTCTCTCCCTCCCCCCCCCCCTCCCCCCTCCCTCCCTCCCCCACTCCCTCCCTGTAGGTGTGGAACCACTTTGACAGTGGTTCGTGTCCGGGCCAGGCCATCGGCGTGCGGGCCAGAATGGACAACGGTGTGCAGGGCTTCATCCCCACCAAGTTCCTCAGCGACAAGGTGGTCAAACACCCCGAGGAGAGGGTCCAGGTACACACACACACACACACACACACACCCCGTATATATATATATACGCACACACACACACACACACACACACACCCCGAGGAGAGGGTCCAGGTACACTCACACACACACACCCCGAGGAGAGGGTCCAGGTACACACACACACACCCCGAGGAGAGGGTCCAGGTACACACACACACACACACCCCAAGAAGAAGGTCCAGGTACACACACACACACACACCGAGGAGAGGGTCCAGGTACACACACACACACACACCCCGAGGAGAGGGTCCAGGTACACACACACACACACACACACGAGGAGAAGGTCCAGGTACACACACACACACACACACACACACAGGACACACACACCCCGAGGAGAGGGTCCAGGTACACACACACACACCCCCGAGGAGAGGGTCCAGGTACACACACACACACACACACACACACACCCCGAGGGAGAGGGTCCAGGTACACACACACACACACACACACACACACACACACACACCCCGAGGAGAGGGTCCAGGTACACACACACACACACACACCCCCGAGGAGAGGGTCCAGGTACACACACACACACACACACACACACACACACACACACACACACACACACCCCCGAGGAGAGGGTCCAGGTACGCACACACACACACACACACCCCCCGAGGAGAGGGTCAAGGTACACACACACACACACACACACACACACACACACACACACACACACACACACACACACACACACCCGAGGAGAGGGTCAAGGTACACACACACACACACACACACACACACACACACACACACACACACACACACACACACACACACCCCGAGGAGAGGGTCAAGGTACACACACACACACACACACACCCCCCGAGGAGAGGGTCAAGGTACACACACACACACACACACACACACACACCCCGAGGAGAGGGTCAAGGTACGCGCACACACACACACACACACACACACACACACCCCGTGGAGAGGGTCAAGGTACGCACGCACACACACACACACACACACACACACTGAGGGGAGGGTCAAGGAGTACGCACGCACACACACACACACACACACACTGAGGAGAGGGTCAAGGTACACACACACACACACACACCCCGAGGAGAGGGTCATGGTACGCACGCACACACACACTCACACCCTGAGGAGAGGGTCAAGGTACGCACGCACACACACACACACACACACACACTGAGGAGAGGGTCATGGTACGCACGCACGCACACACACACACTGAGGAGAGGGTCAAGGTACGCACGCACGCACACACACACTGAGGAGAGGGTCAAGGTACGCACGCGCGCACGCACACACACACACACACACTGAGAGAGAGGGTCAAGGTACGCACGCACGCACACACACACACACACACACACACACACACACACTGAGGAGAGGGTCGTTAAGGTACGCACACACACACACACACACACACACACACACTGAGGAGAGGGTCAACGCACGCACACACACACACACACACACACACACACCCCGTGGAGAGGGTCAAGGTAAGCACACACACACACACACACACACACTGAGAGAGAGGGTCAAGGTACGCACGCACACACACACACTGAGTGAGAGGGGTGGGCGGTCGCACGCGCACACACACACACACACACACACACACACTGAGGAGAGGGTCAAGGTACGCA
>JAPMUY010000113.1:12500-13651 GCA_026901105.3 Galaxias olidus | reverse complement strand
CACCTGTGGCGCACCACACCGTACATTTAGGACGTTGTATTTAGGACACCTCAACGCAGGTTATACTGGTGTCACTGCCTTAACATTTTCATGAGTTCCTCAACATAAGTCATTTTACTTTCTCAAAATAGGTAATCCTACCGCCATTAAGTTTGAAGTAGATTATTTCCTCAATACACTACACAGGCAAGCGGACTGTCTGTTACCTAAAATGTTATTGCTTCCTCAACACAAGTAAATTACTCTAGTAACCATCACATTAGTATCTCAACACAGTTAATCTGGCTGTTATTTGAGTTACCATCCAATTAGTACCTCAACACAGTTAATCTGACTGTTATTTGAGTTACCATCACATTAGTACCTCAACACAGTTAATCTGACTGTTATTTGAGTTACCATCACATTAGTACCTCAACACAGTTAATCTGGCTGTTATTGGAGTTACCATCACATTAGTACCTCAACACAGTTAATCTGGCTGGTATTGGAGTTACCATCACATTAGTACCTCAACACAGTTAATCTGACTGTTATTGGAGTTACCATCGCATTAGTACCTCAACACAGTTAATCTGGCTGTTATTGGAGTTACCATCACATTAGTACCTCAACACAGTTAATCCCATCTCCATTTAGCCGCGCTGTATTGCTGTAGATTTCACAGTAGATAGATAGATCAGATTTTATTCATCCCGAGGGAAACATCAGTAAAGTAAAAGAAGCAGATGATTTAGCTTTGGAGAAAAGCAGAAGTCTGTTAGACACTGCATGAACAGGTAGCGTTGCCAGAAAGCAGCGGATGCCCTTTCCCATGTCCCTCTTTAAGATTAGCTGTCCGTTGTCTCTATGAATCACATCCCCGTCTCTTAGATTGAGCTGAGACGCCACACACTGACTCACACAGTGGAGTACCAGGGTTACCACACAGGACTCACACAGTGGAGTACCAGGAGTACCCCCCCCCCCCCACACACACACACACACACACTGACTCACACAGTGGAGTACCAGAGTTACATACCCCCCCCCCTCACACACACACACACACACACACACATTAGTACTGTAATCAGACAGGAATATGCTTTGCCCACACAGATGTTAGTACTTCAATAAGACAGGAATATGCTTTACCCACATAGATGTTA
>JAPMUY010000113.1:0-7500 GCA_026901105.3 Galaxias olidus | reverse complement strand
TTTTGAGAATAAATCTCCATTTGGCAGAACAACAAAACACCACACTGTTTTGATTGAATTCTCTAGACATGCAATAACCTTATTCTTTGACCTGAACGAATACTAGAAATTGTTCGTTCATTATTTTAGGGAACAATAATTCGATACCTTAATTGAAGCTACTCTATCAATATAGCGTATGAATATTTTACACTGCCTGTCCTACCCATTACAACAACCAGATGGTTTATCCATGCATATTATTTATTTATCAATTCTGAGTGTAGTCTAACAATGTATTCAGCTCCTTAATGTAAGAAGGAACCTAGTTTAAAGGTATAACAATGTGTTCAGGTCCTTAGTTTAAGAAGGAACCTAGTTCAAAGGTATAACAATGTATTCAGCCCTTTAATGTAAGAAGGAGCCTAGTTTAAAGGTGTAACAATGTATTTAGCCCTTTAATGTAAGAAGGAGCCTAGTTTAAAGGTGTAACAATGTGTTCAGCCCTTTAATGTAAGAAGGAGCCTAGTTTAAAGGTGTAACAATGTATTCAGCTCCTTAGTTTAAGATGGAGGCCAGTCTGAAGGTGTAGTGTAACAATGTTTTCAGCTTATAACTACAGCACATACTGTGGAATAATAATGGCAAAGCAAGGATCAATAGAATGCTTACTCCTACAGAAATGAAAGCTCCGCCTCAGGGGTGTATGCTGTTTTGTTGTTTCATATCTGTAGGTGTGTACCTGCGTCCTATTTGTTTTCATCAGCGTGTGTTTTTGTGTTTGTTTTTCATCATCGTGTGAGCTTGTGTGTGTGTTTCTGTCTCTATATGTGGATGTGTGGATTCTTGCACATAGTTTGTGTTTAATAATGCACACGGATGTTGTTCTGTGTGTGTGTGTGGTTCTGTCCCAGTGTCCCAGGTAATCAATATGCAAACACCAGTGTCACTTCAGCAGTGGTGGTTGTAACAGCATGTAATCATTGTCACAAACCTCCATGTGCTCTGAACAGCGCTGCAGGGGAGGAACCTGGCTGGCTTGTCTGCTTGGAGCTAATTAGCCATAGCTAAGACTGTACAGCAACCACAGGCAACCGCACTGAAAACCCACTGAATGGAGCTCTGTGTGTGTGTGTGTGTGTGTGTGTGTGTGTGTGTGTATGTGTGTGTGTGTGTGTGTGTGTGTGTGTGTGTGTGTGTGTGTACAGGTTTTTTTTTTTTTTTGGCACCATGTGCCAGATTGTGTTTGTCTCTCTCTTTGAAAATAGGGGCCGTTTGTGCCAGCTTGTGGGTGTAGCAAGCCAGGCGGTCTGTCTGTCTGTCTGTCAATGAGTTTTTCTGACATCTCGCTCTCTGCCTCTTCCTTTCTCTGCCTATTCCTTTCTCTTTGTCTCTCTCTCTCTCTTTCTTTCCTCACTCTGCATTCTCTTTCTCTGCCTCTTTCTGTCTCTCTCATCCTGTCTTCCTCTTAAATAATTGCGTTCCACATCGGCCCCTCCCAGGCGTAAATTTAGGGCGGGGCGATGGGGACATGTCCCTATCGATGTTGAGGGACCACTGTATTGTCCCTATCGATGTTGAGGGACCACTGCATTGTCCCTATCGATGTTGAGGGACCACTGTATTGTCCCTATCGATGTTGAGGGACCACTGCATTGTCCCTATCGATGTTGAGGGACCACTGTATTGTCCCTATCGATGTTGAGGGACCACTGTATTGTCCCTATTGATGTTGAGGGACCACTGTATTGTCCCTATCGATGTTGAGGGACCACTGCATTGTCCCTATCGATGTTGAGGGACCACTGTATTGTCCCTATCGATGTTGAGGGACCACTGCATTGTCCCTATCGATGTTGAGGGACCACTGCATTGTCCCTATCGATGTTGAGGGACCACTGTATTGTCCCTATCGATGTTGAGGGACCACTGTATTGTCCCTATCGATGTTGAGGGACCACTGTATTGTCCCTATCGATGTTGAGGGACCACTGTATTGTCCCTACCTATAATTCTGAACACAGCTTTTGTTACGTAATTTTATCCCCTCCTGCAAAAATGCTGTCCCCACTACCAAACCTACGCCCTGGGCCCCACCACCAAACCTACCCCCTGGTCCCTCTACCAAACCTATGCCCTGGTCCCTCCACCAAACCTACGCCCTGGGCCCCTCCACCAAACCTACGCCCTGGGCCCCTCTACCAAACCTACGCCCTGGGCCCCTCCACCAAACCTACGCCCTGGGCCCTCCACCAAACCTACGCCCTGGGCCCCTCCACCAAACCTACGCCCTGGGCCACACCACCAAACCTACGCCCTGGGCCCCTCCACCAAACCTACGCCCTGGGCCCCTCCACCAAACCTACGCCCTGGGCCCTCCACCAAACCTACGCCCTGGGCCCCTCCGCACCACCAAACCTACGCCCTGGGCCCCACCAAACCTCCCCTGGGCCCCTCCAAACCTACGCCCTGGGCCACACCACCAAACCTACGCCCTGGGCCCCTCCACCAAACCTACGCCCTGGGCCCCACCACCAAACCTACGCCCTGGGCCCCTCCTCCACCAAACCTACCACCAAACCTACGCCCTGGGCCCCCCTCACCACCAAACCTACGCCCTGGGCCCCACCACCAAACCTACGCCCTGGGCCCCTCCACCAAACCTACGCCCTGGGCCCCTCCACCAAACCTACGTCCTGGGCCCCTCCACCAAACCTACGCCCTGGGCCCTCCCTCAAACCTACGCCCTGGGCCCTCCACCAAACCTACGCCCTGGGCCCCTCCACCAAACCTACGCCCTGGGCCCCTCCACCAAACCTACGCCCTGGGCCCTCCCTCAAACCTACGCCCTGGGCCCTCCCTCAAACCTACGCCCTGGGCCCCTCCACCAAACCTACGCCCTGGGCCCCTCCCTCTAACTCTTCTTCTTCTTTGCTTTTGA
This sequence comes from Galaxias olidus, assembly GCA_026901105.3. Lineage (NCBI taxonomy): Eukaryota > Metazoa > Chordata > Actinopteri > Galaxiiformes > Galaxiidae > Galaxias > Galaxias olidus. The sequence continues at coordinate 4,580 of JAPMUY010000113.1, read as the reverse complement.
TAACACATGGCAGATGAAGATAGGACCAGGGTGATCAGCATGTCTGTTTGAGTTAACTCCTCTCCTCTCGCACACTGGAGCTCAATTAGAACCCGGCGTGTGACTAACGACATTCCGTGGTCCCTGACAGGCTAACGAGATCCCCGTTATGAAACCAGCACGTTGCTCTGTGTCACCGTGGTGACGGCCAATCACACGCACCCAAAACTGTAATTAAGGATTGTGGGGAGGGCCTCGCTTTGCTTTAGAATGTCATGTTATGTGCTTTAAGCCTCTTCTGCTTCATATTCTTTAGAATGTCATGTTATGTGCTTTAAGCCTCTTCTGCTTCATATTCTTTAGAATGTCATGTTATGTGCTTTAAGCCTCTTCTGCTTCATATTCTTTAGAATGTCATGTTATGTGCTTTAAGGATCTTCTAATCTCTCTTCTTTAGAATGTCATGTTCTGTGCTTTAAGGATCTTCTAATCTCTTCTTTAGAATGTCATGTTATGTGCTTTAAGCCTCTTCTAATCTATCTTCTTTAGAATGTCATGTTATGTGCTTTAAGCCTCTTCTAATCTATCTTCTTTAGAATGTCATGTTATGTGCTTTAAGGATCTTCTAATCTCTCTTCTTTAGAATGTCATGTTATGTGCTTTAAGGATCTTCTAATCTATCTTCTTTAGAATGTCATGTTATGTGCTTTAAGGCTCTTCTAATCTATCTTCTTTAGAATGTCATGTTATGTGCTTTAAGGCTCTTCTTTAGAAATACGACGTAGGCAGTTTGTTATTCCCCTTCAGCCTTCTGAACATCCTGAGATAAAACAACAAACACACAAATAGAGCTGTTCTTCTTCCTCTATCATTTATTCAGGTGAGTGGGGAGGTGAGTGTCCCCCTGCTGGAGTCGTCAAAGGATACAGCACTGTACATGCCAGTAGTACTTAGCGTTGAACACGAACTTAAGGTCAAAGGTCACCACCGACACACCTGCTCCTCTGCATAATGGATGCCGGAGATGCTGGGTTTGAGTGTGTGTGTGGTACAGGTGGACAGTATGTGTGTGTATAAGTGGAGTGTGTGTGTGTGTGTGTGTGTGTGTGTGTGTATAAGTGGAGTGTGTGTGTAAGTGGAGTGTGTATTATCAGGGATACTAAAAGAAGTCTCCCCCACTGTGCTGTTTAGAATGAATTGAAGGGCAGTTGAGGACATTGTTGTACAGGACAATGTAGTACATAGAGAGAGAGAGAGAGAGAAAGAGAGAGAGAGAGAGAGAGAGAGAGAGAGAGAGAGAGAGAGGCAAGCAGTGGAGGTCTGAGAGGAGAAGAAACATGAGGATGAAGAGATGAGTCTAGGAGGAAAAGAAAGGCGGATGAGGGGATGAGAGTCTGAGAGGTGAACAAAAATGGAGGTAAAGAGTCTTAGAAGAGAAGAAGCAGGTGGATGAGGGGTTGAGAGACATTCTGCCTGTACTATATGTGTAGAGTAGAGTAGAGTAGAGTACTATATGTGTAGAGTAGAGTAGAGTACTGTATGTGTAGAGTAGAGTAGAGTAGAATAGAGTAGAGTAGTGTAGTGTACCATATGTGTAGAGTAGAGTAGAGTAGAGTAGAGTAGAGTAGAGTAGAGTAGTGTAGAGTAGAGTAGAATAGAGTAGAGTAGTGTAGTGTACTATATGTGTAGTGTAGAGTAGAGTAGAATAGAGTAGAGTAGTGTAGTGTACTATATGAGTAGAATAGAGTAGAGTAGAGTAGAGTAGAGTAGAATAGAGTAGAGTAGAGTAGAGTAGAGTAGAGTAGAGTAGTGTAGTGTACTATATGTGTAGTGTAGAGTAGAGTAGAATAGAGTAGAGTAGTGTAGTGTACTATATGTGTAGTGTAGAGTAGAGTAGAATAGAGTAGAGTAGAGTACTATATGTGTAGCGTAGAGTAGAGTAGAATAGAGTAGAGTAGTGTAGTGTACTATATGTGTAGTGTAGAGTAGAGTAGAGTAGGGTAGGGTAGTGTAGTGTGTAGGGTAGTGCAGTGTAGTATAGTGTAGTGTGTAGGGTAGTGCAGTGTAGGGTAGAGTAGTGTAGAATAGAATAGAGTAGAGTAGTATAGTGTAGTGTGTAGGGTAGTGCAGTGTAGGGTAGAGTAGAATAGAGTAGTGTAGGGTAGCATAGTGTGGGGTAGAGTAGTGTAGGGTAGAGTAGTGTAGGGTAGAGTAGTGTAGGGTAGAGTAGTGTAGTGTAGCATAGTGTAGTGTGTAGTGTAGGGTAGTGTAGTGTAGGGTAGAGTTGTGCAGGGTAGAGTAGTGTAGGGTAGAGTTGTGCAGGGTAGGGTAGTGTAGTGTAGGGTGGAGTTGTGCAGGGTAGTGTAGTGTAGGGTAGAGTAGTGTAGGGTAGAGTCGTGCAGGGTAGGGTAGAGTAGTGAAGGGTAGTGTAGTGTAGTGTAGTGTGTAGTGTAGCATAGTGTAGTGTAGTGTAGTGTAGTGTAGTGTGTAGTGTAGCATAGTGTGGTGTAGTGTAGTGTAGTGTGTAGTGTAGCATAGTGTAGTGTAGGGTAGTGTAGTGTAGTGTAGGGTTGTGTAGTGTAGTGTGTAGTGTAGCATAGTGTAGTGTAGTGTAGTGTGTAGTGTAGCATAGTGTAGTGTAGGGTAGTGTAGTGTAGTGTAGGGTAGTGTAGGGTAGTGTAGTGTAGTGTGTAGTGTAGCATAGTGTAGTGTAGCATAGTGTAGTGTAGTGTGTAGTGTAGCATAGTGTAGCATAGTGTAGTGTAGTGTAGTGTGTAGTGTAGCATAGTGTAGTGTTGTGTAGTGTGTAGTGTAGCACAGTGTAGTGTAGGGTAGTGTAGTGTAGTGTAGGGTAGTGTAGGGTAGTGCAGTGTAGTGTGTAGTGTAGCATAGTGTAGTGTAGTGTAGTGTAGGGTAGTGTATTGTAGTGTAGGGTAGTGTGGTGTAGTGTAGCATTGTGTAGTGTAGTGAGTCACAGCAGCTACTGATCTCCTTTCAGTTTGAACGGTGTTTTTATGCATGTCCTGCTATGTAGGCAGAGGCTAAACAGAATCATGTGAGGTTGTGTTGTTGTCCTTTATCTACTTTGAGATTCCTTTTATCTGGAAACGACACTGCCATGTGACAGGGTGAGGGGTCAAAGGTCGACTGAGCTCTCTACCTGAGGGTCCTGTAAGAACAGCATGTCCTAGTACCACTAGAGACAGACCTCTCTACCTGACGGTCCTGTCTGACAGAGAGACAACCTGGGTGTTCCTTCTCTGTCTGTCTACCCCTCTCTCTCTCTCTCTGTCTCTCTCTCTCGCTCTCTCTCTCTCTGTCTCTCTCCCTACAACCTTCTCTCTCTCTCTCTCTCTGTCTCTCTCTGTCTCTCTCCCTATAGCCTTCTCTCTCTCTCTCTCTCTCTCTCTCTCCCTCTCTCTCTCTGTCTCTCCCTCTCTCTCTCGCTCTCTCTCTCTCCCTCTCTCTCTCTCTCTCTCTCTCTCTCTCTCTCTCTCTCTCTCTCTCTCTCTCTCTCTCTCTCTCTCTCTCTCTGTCTCTCTGTCTCTCTCCCTATAACCTTCTCTCTCTCTCTCTCTCTCTCTCTCTCTCTCTCTCTCTCTCTCTCTGTCTCTCTCGGGTCTCAGACTGGTTGAGAGGAGACATATAGTTGTGGAGAGAGAGAGATGGTACAGGTTCCTCAGAAAATGAATAAGAAGAATAGACTGGGCAGACTCACATAATGTATTCCACCATTAATCCCAAAATGCCGGTGTTTCTGACAAGATTGTTTTCCGTTTAGTATAAAAAATATGTAATTTAAAAAAATGGATTCACAAGAAATACATTTCTTGAAATATCTTTAAAAATTAAATACATTTACCTGGGCTACAGAAACGAGTTACAAAAGTCCAACATTTTGATGTTTTTCGTCACGTTATGGTTGACATTACACATCACAATTGTATTTACTACTTTATTACAGGTTTACGTTGTAAGAAACAAACAACTTAATTAGGGCGTCGTGGGTTTTATCAAAAAATTGACTAAACCACCTCTGTGCGTAAACAGTTTCATGCTTCCATCTAGTGGAGAACGGTGAGCATTACATTACTAATATTTAACTTACTTTACTAGTTTGTTTTTATATCAGAGGTGCCTTTTTAATTGTGATAAGCTTCAGATCTTTTGAATCACGTTAGCCAATATGTCTCTCACCCTCTATGAATTATGAATATCTATATACAAACCTTACCTACTGTAAAACCTTCCAACTTCTGAAGCATCAGCAGTAAAAACGGATTATTTTTATTTTAGGTTGCCTATCGACAACTGCATAACGGCTGGAAACTAGCCATGTAGGCTAAAGCTGCCCCACTTATTGTCGTAAAGGCAATTAATATTGACTGTTCACGCTAGTATAAACTAATAAATGCTTAATAAACGTACTCTCTGAATTTACCGTGTTAAAGGTGTGTACACCATAATGCCAAGCAGGCATAAATCAGAGAACTAGCTAGCTTGACACAGGCTATAATAGGACAGGACAACAGGGAATACTATTGTTGTCAACAAGTTTAGAGAGCCCGTTATCATGTATGTATGTACGTTTGTGTGTATAT
>JAPMUY010000111.1:0-13975 GCA_026901105.3 Galaxias olidus | reverse complement strand
GAATCACATCAATATTAATTTGGATTTTTTACATGCTCACATCAATCTTGCTATTATAACTGTACACTGAACCGGTGGCAGTAAGGCGGCACTGTGATGACAGATAGGGTGCTGTTATCATTGCAAGCTCAGAATTTCAGTTTCCATTCAGTGGCTTAATCCGAATGTACTGTACATGATGAGGATGATGGTTATATATTTTAATATTACTCTTGTTCTCCACAGTTCCATGGTTCCCAAATGACATCCAGGATTTGGACCGCTTTGCCAATCAAATTCTGAGCTATGGTTCCGAGCTTGAATCAGATCACCCAGTAAGGATATGAGTCATCATCGTGCTTTTATCACATCCCTCCCTCGTGTGTGTGTGTGTGTATGTTTTCTCTAACATCCTTGTGTTTCATGAAAGACTTACACAGAGATGACAGGCACACTCTGCAGTCTATTCTAATGGAAACTATCCAGGCCCACAAATTGATGTCATTGCTTTAATTGAGCCCCTATAATTATAGATAATTACTCCCTTTTGCCATTAAAGAGAAATGTATTCATCATCAGCAGAAAACACTCTACAAAGGCTTCATTTGAATATGTATTCCAGGGTTCCTGTTAGAGTGGGAGTGTGTAATGCTGTCAAAGGCCACAGGGCTTCGCCTCAGCAGAGGATTTCCATCCTTTGATATGCTGTGAGTTGCCAGCCAGCCAGCCAACCAGCCAGGCACTAATCATAAGATCTAATATTGCTTTTCTTTATGTTTGTTTCTCATCAGGGCTTCACAGACCCGGTGTACAGAGCCCGCAGGAAGGAATTTGCTGACATTGCCTACAACTACAGACAGTAACTATCAATAGAATGGGTTTCATTTGCTCACTCGAACCTTAAAAGTCTCCATGTAGTTTCTGGATTAAAACCAGAGCAGAGATGCAGACACTGCATACAATCTCAATCCACCACTTTACCTTTTACATAAAATAATACCTCACACAGGGGTACAAATTATAGGGAGTGGGGGGAACGCTGAATTTGAAGCGTCTGGCTTTGTCTACATAATTGAGACGCATTATTCACAGGCACTACAAAGACCGCTAGACGCAAATGAAACACCCACAAAACAGACTTGTATTTACATGGTACCAAGATCTAAAAAAATTATGTAGTTATCCCTATGGCTAGCCACACAACTTTTTCCCAGCCCAACAGTTTCTTATCTACTAAATCGTGTACATGTTGCGTTCGTGTTTGCTTGACCATATATAGTATTTCTGTAAATGCGTCTTTGCATTAACCAAGTGTGTTTGTCTCAGTGGACAGATCATCCCCAAGGTGGTGTACACTGAAGCGGAGAAGGCCACCTGGGGAACGGTTTTCAAGGAGTTGAAGACCTTGTACCCCACCCACGCCTGCCGCGAGCACAACCGTGTGTTTCCCCTGCTGGAGAAGTACTGTGGCTACAGGCAGGACAACATCCCCCAGCTGGAGGATATATCCCGTTTTTTGCAGTGTGAGTTGAATTAGAGGCAACACCATAGCTGCTTGCTTGCCTGTCCCATAGACCTCCAGCCTGAATTAATTTAGGATGACTCCAACAATCTCCCTATATTAGAGTTGGTTGAAAAAAAATCTGTTTACTGCATGTGGTGATTTCTCATCTATTACGATTTTGGATGATGTGAGGGGTCCCCTTGATGTGTAAGACAGGGCTGCATGCCAGAATGAGGAATGGGTTTCTATGAGGACTAATTAACTCCAATGGTTCTGTCCTCCCATTCCACACATTTAGCCTGCACGGGCTTCCGACTGCGCCCTGTGGCTGGCCTGCTCTCCTCCCGCGACTTCCTGGCTGGACTGGCCTTCCGAGTCTTCCATTCCACGCAGTACATTCGCCACGGATCCCAACCCAAGTATACACCTGAGCCGTAAGTACCCCCTTTTGCTGAAGATGTGCATGATTATACTAATAATGCTGTTTAAACTAACAATAGAAATTCTGTCTGCCCACAGGGATATTTGCCATGAGCTACTGGGGCACGTTCCTTTGTTTGCTGATCCTAGCTTTGCACAGTTCTCACAGGTAAAGGCTATTTCTAGAGTGAAAACTATAAATATTATTTAAGTAAATAAACTATAAATTATAGCGCAATACATAATAGGATTATTAAAATTTTGTCTTCAGTTTATTTACAGACAAGTGAAATCTTGAGGTGTTCTCTACAGGGTAGTTTTATCTCAAACATATTTATAAATCTTTCTGTATTGGGCCTATGCTTTCTCTGCAATGCTCTCCTTTGTTCAAGTAAACCCTGTTTGATTTCCTACTGTCTCAATAAAGAAAACACTGAGGGTAGGTCAACTGTTCTGTTAAGAAATGCAAAGAAAAGTACATTAAATCACAGTTAGATACAACAAAGAAGCATGTTCTTTGAGCACCCCACTGCAAGATGACCTGAGGCACATACTATATCATGCAGTTTCTCTCAAATGAGTATGTTTATTTGATTTTTTTCTATACAGGAAATTGGTCTTGCTTCCCTGGGAGCCCCTGATGAGTATATTGAAAAGCTTGCTACTGTAAGTACTGGATAACCCCTGGAAATCCACTGTAGATCATGTAAAATTGTTAAAGTAAAAATGAAAATTCAATGAAAAAGTATATGAAACATTCCTTGATTATTTGAAGATATTTACTATCTTCTTTGAATAAAGCAACACTTTACCTTCAGGTGCAGGTGTTTCATACTGTATGGGGGTTCAAATAACGTTTTACTTCTGTGTGCAGGTTTACTGGTTCACTGTTGAGTTTGGCCTGTGCAAACAGGGCTCCGATATCAAAGCATACGGAGCTGGTTTGCTGTCATCATTTGGGGAGCTGCAGGTAAGCATAGGAGTAAGGAGTGTGTGATTTGAATTTTTATTGTATGGTACAGACAGTCCAATATTACGCAGCCTGGCCATTTATCAACATCGGCCAAATTAATTGCTGGCTCCTTCTTTTTAGCTTTTTGGCTCCTTTGTAAAAAAATTCATCAATACCTCTGGCTGATGGGCTTGGCAGTAGGCCAATGGTCCCAGGTTAAACGTGTCATTAGGAGAGGGGGACTTCATATGAGTGGTTTAGGGGTTCAATTTGGGGAATAAGTAAGAAAAGATTGAAATAGTTAGCAAGGTCATATTTAACATCGAACTGCCAGTAAAGGATGTTCACCTCACTGATTCACGTCATCTTGAGGGACTTGTGCTGAGCTATGACTATACTTCCTGTTTAGGGACAAGCCTTGTGGGAAAATCCTTTCATTGCATCATCAGTGTTCAGTAGAATGAATTCTGTTTCACTGTGAGACTTTAGAAATTTCGAATAAATATTGTATTTTTAAAGAGGTAATTATGTTTATTTGTTTGGATTGTTATCCAGTACTGTTTAACAGACAAGCCCCAGATCCAGCCCTTCGACCCTGCAAAGACAAGCCTTCAAAAGTATCCTATTACAGAATTCCAACCTGTTTACTTTGTTGCTGAGAGCTTTGAAGATGCCAAGGACAGAGTCAGGTGAAAAAGATTATGTTTATTAAAAGCTCTTCCCAGAGGCCACCAGCAATCAATTATCTATTGCATCAATGAATCTCACCTACATAAATATATCGTTTGTTGTGTTTATACTGTGGCTTCAGTACTCTTCATGTTCATTTCAGTCACTGAAATAAATGTGAAAAATACTGCATGTATGACTCTTTCTACAGGAAATTTGCAGCCACAATTCCCAGACCTTTCACAGTGCGCTACAATGCTTATACCCAGAGCATTGAAGCACTGGATAACACTCAGCAGCTAAGGAACCTGGCTGATAACATCAGTGGTATGTGACATACAGACAATAACAAATAAACAATGTATCCATTCCATTCTGTATCCAAGGAAATGCTACAGTTTACTACAGCTTAATAATTAGCAATCAATTAAAGTACTACGCTGTTCATTTGTAAATAATTGTTTTGGAAAATTCTCAATTCTTGATTTATTGTGTTTTATTCCAGGGGAACTTGGAATATTGTGCAATGCCCTTCGAAAGATGGAGTAAGGATTGGACATACCATGTTTTCTTGATGAGCAAAAGATGGAAGCGAATTTCTTTAATGGAAGACTGTGATTTGTGTGTGTGTGTGTGTGTGTGTGTGTGTGTGTGTGTGTGTGTGTGTGTGTGTGTGTGTGTGTGTGTGTGTGTGTGTGTGTGTGTGTGTGTGTGTGTGTGTGTGTGTGTGTGTGTGTGTGTGTGTGTGTGTGTGTGTGTGTGTGTGTGTGTGTGTGTGTGTGTGTGTGTGTGTGTGTTATTGCCATGCTTGGCAACTTATGGCATGTGTATTGGCTAGTGGCCAATGTTAACCATTTATGATAAAAAAAATGTGCTTTTAGAAATTTTCTTTTTACATTTCAGATGGTACTGTGCATTAATTTTGAAATTATGTAGTCTAGGCCTCAATAATCATAGCCAAAATATAATCATTGTTATGCTAATAGTTATGCTACTTAATTTATAAATAGTACATTGAAACAGGCATCTATATTGGTTAACCATTTTTTTCGATATGTGATGGAAGCTTATGCATAGGCGTAATAGGTAAACTGGCTTTTTAGAATGTATTTATGCTTATTGCAGCATATTCTAGAGATAATGGCTTTAAAAGCGTATTCTGAAGCTGATTAAGGATATAATATAATCAGCTTCAGAACACATGCACACATCAATACCAGAGACATTAGCAAAGTATCGGGAAACTTCATGGCTGTTATTTCTTTTTACAAAAAAGGCATACATAATGCATGCAAAATGTAACATCTAGCCATTTTTTTTAATTGTCCAGTAACATGCCCGATTATATTTTAAACCAGGCCGGAGATGGCCGATTGGTTGCCGATACCTTTATATTAATCAAACCTTTGTATAATGTGCATGCCATATTGGCTACTGTGCCAAATAAAAATGTTTACATTGTAAGGTTAACTTTGAAAATGTTTTATTAGCACTAAATGGATAAAAAATGCGTTAAATGGTTTTAAGTGTATTCTATACAATTAGTTTAAGATAAATACCTATTAAAATTATTTTATTGGGCCTATGTGTTTTTGAAATGTCCTGCAAACATTCACCAATAATTATCGGAATGAAGCGTAGTAGGCTATACAGTCTGGATAGGCTGTGTTTTTAAAATGCAAGAAATGTTTGCTTTTTATATTACAATTATCGATTTTGTATATGTTAGGTGGATAAATTAGTTGCTAGCTATAAAAACACTTCAGGGTAACTGATATTTTTGCTTTAGAATCCCATCCGTTTCAGAACCTTGGAGAGCACCAGTGGTTCTGTATAGACTGCAGGCATATGCATATTAGAACATTGTGAATTATGCTTTTATTATACGACTAACAGATTCAAATGTGTTTTATTTTATTACCTAGTTCTGACCTGAAGAAGCTAGCAAAATCGTGACGCAAACATACCCCCAAAAATAGCATGCATTTGCGTAACCAATTTACTAGGCCTTCATGTGAAATTCTCATGTCATGATAGGTCTGTCACTGTGCTATATAAACCGTCCCGGTGGTCACATATTCAAACACCTCAATCGCGTCAAGGTGCACCGGGAACTGTTCATCTAACTTATATAATGATATATCATTTCTAAGAAAATTTTATTGAGAAGGTTTGCGACGCAAGAGCCACATAAATGAAGACGGAGAGCACATCACAAAACATACCCTTTACAGGTAGAAAGCAAAGTCTGATAGATGATGCGAGGAAGGAGCGCGCAAGTGGCTCATCCTCTCCGGGCCCTTCAAGGTGCACAGACAGCTTTGTATTCACGGAGAAGGATGGGAAAATGGTCTTGAACATACTTTTCAACCTGAACAATGAGAAAAATGAAGGGTTTTTCAAAACAGGAAAGGTTTTTGAGGTAAGCAAAGGCAGCCCTACATACCTATAGTTCTATACTTCATAGTTATATACAGCTGATAATGCATTTTGTTGGGTTTACAGACATTCGAAGCAAAATTACTGCACATTGAAAGCCGGCCTGGAAAGAAATCCAAGAACAGTATGACCGATCTCGAGTTCTTCATGAGGTGTGAAGTGCACAGCTCTGGTATAGACATATTCATAAACTCTCTTAAAAGAGTTGCTGAAGATGTTCGAATAATCGCGGATGAAAAAGGCAAGCTCATATGATTATATGTAGGCATGTGTCTTACCATATTAATTGTTCTAATTTGTACAACTGTACAGTACATTTTTCATTTACCTAGATCAATCAATAATAAAATGTATAAAAATTATAATTAATCATTTGAAATCGTATAGACATGTGAAAGCCTCACGCACCCTTAAAAATCCAAACACTAAATGCCAGTCAGGTGTCCTGAGGCGCAAAGTCAATATTTTCAGTCCAATAACGGGACAAGGTTCTGGGCACCATATACAACAAATTATAGTCAAGTTAATGTTTGTATTTGATCGGTAAATAATGCTAAGAAGATTATCACTTTTTGAGTCACAGACTAAATTTTGTTTCCTCAAGTTGGCAACCATTTTGTCTTGTTGTCCAAACTCTTTAAGTTAACCCTCTGTGGGATAAATCTGAACTATTTCAATGTTGGATGTCCCGAAAGAAATTACTGGCATAATTTGTTTTGCTTCATATTAAATAACTTTTCCTAATTTAATGGAGACAACAGGTTAAACATCAAAATGACATGATGCTATGTTTTCAATGTCCAATGTTGATGTTGTTCTCATCAGTGTTCTTTGTGGTCAATTTGACCCCAGGCTGTTTTAGCTGTATAAAACATATATAAAAAATACAAAATGTAGGCAGATTTGTTCTAGTGGTTGTGGCTGATATTCGAGTCACCATCAAAAACTATTTTACAATCTTCAAAATACTTTAGGGCCCCAACTTAACATAACCATGCATTCAGTATGACGAGATAATGTTCAAAGTAACCACATTTGGAAGAAAAACACGTAATTCCTACAACAACTTTAACATTGTATAAGGGGGGCTGGGGGAGTGAGTGTTTAATATAATGGCAGATTTATGTTGTCCACAAAGAGACATAAAGTATCTGACAAATAAACTTGGTCAACAATTTCAATTACAGTAATTTTCTGAAAACGGGGTCAATTTAACCCCAGGGACAGAGGATGTTAGTAAATTTAAAGAAAACAAGAAGGTTATTGCTACTCAAAAGAGATTGGTAACCTTAGGCTTCAACTTCCTAAGCACGTTCAATAAGTCCTTTCAGGGAAGAATATATGCCGTGTATTATATGGATTTATATGTATGTGCAAATCAATGGGTTTCTTCTCAAGTAACAGAGTGGGATTTCTTTGTACCTGCTACCATTTTTTTTCTAGTTCCCTGGTTCCCAAGGAAAATTAAAGATCTGGACAAATGCAACTTATTGATTACCAAGTATGACCCAGACATAGATCAGGACCATCCAGTGAGTATATAGAAATACATTGGTGAATTATCATAATAACGTGGTTGTATGGTTATTCTTTCAACATAATAATGCCGAAAATACAAGATTAATGCTTTTGCAGGGATTTAGTGATCTTGAGTACAGGAAAAGAAGATCATTCATCTCTGAACTTGCCTTTAGTTACAAACAGTAAGATAATCAAAACTATTATTTCAATTAACACTTTTAGTGTTTTATCTATTAGATAATTGAAGCCTACTTTAAGACATGTTGTTATTTTTTATACAGGGGGGAGCCATTGCCCAGAGTAGACTATACAGCAGAAGAAGTGGCCACATGGTGAGCGACTAGACTAAAGTACTTGTGCTTACATTAAAATGTACGTCGATGCAATGGGTAGGGTAATTGCAAAAAGGTTAACACTTGTATTTTGCTGTATAGGAAAGAGGTGTACCGGACGCTGCATAGTATCTATCCCAAACTGGCATGTAGCCAATTCCTGGACGGCCTACAGCAGTTAGAGAAGGAGTGTGGCTACGGAGAGGACAATATCCCCCAGCTCAGAGAGGTCTCTGCCTTCCTCAGAGGTAATGCAAAAGATAAGGCAGTTACAACATATGTCCAAAAGGGGGCACTGTAGTCATAGATGATTTAGACTCTGAGCCTATTTAAGTGGCCAATATAGTAGACACTTTTTTTTTACTTTGAAGCATATCTCCAATCTGGCAATGTGAAATGCCTTGTGTCTGGTTGTGTACCTCAGAGAAGACAGGCTTCCAACTGCGTCCAGTAGCAGGGCTGCTCTCTGCCCGTGACTTCTTGGCCAGCCTGGCCTTCCGGGTTTTCCAGTGTACCCAGTACATTCGCCATGCCTCTGCACCCATGCATTCACCGGAACCGTAAGGCATCATGTGAACTGGTATCTATCTATGCATGCTTACCGTATTGTATACATGTATTCTTTATTTCTTTGTTTTTACAACTTGCTCCAAAAGAGACTGCTGCCATGAATTACTTGGACACATACCTATGTTGGCAGACAAAGAATTTGCCCAGTTTTCCCAGGTATATATCTATAGTTAAAGCCATACATATTTATACCCTTTTTTATTTACGAATAAAGAAAACCATATTGTCTATGAAACTGACACCCATTTCTTTGATTTCAGGAAATTGGCCTGGCATCCCTTGGAGCATCAGACGAAGACATTGAGAAATTGTCGACCGTAGGACTTTTATTTTAACCTGAGCCCACAAAACCTATGCACACTATCGAATAGTAGATATAATTAAACAGTAACGTTAACCTTGCTGTTAATGGTCATACATTGTCATCCTTATTCCAACAGCTTTATTGGTTCACTGTCGAGTTTGGTCTCTGTAAGCAGAATGGGACAGTGAAAGCCTATGGGGCTGGACTATTATCATCCTATGGAGAACTCATTGTGAGTTAGAATTCATATTTTGCTCTCTCTACTGTATGTTTTCTTCAGGTGCCGGGATTGTGATACTGGTTGTGTTTTTATTAATTCATTTGTCTGATGTTATAGTATGCTCTGTCAAATGAGCCAGAGTACAAGCCCTTCAACCCAGAAGAGACGGCTGTCCAGCCTTACCAGGACCAAACATATCAGCCGGTCTACTTTGTATCAGAGAGCTTTGAGGATGCCAAGATTAAGATGAGGTAAATGAAATGTCTGTAAATAGAATGTCTTACGCTGTGTGTATTCAATACATTTATTGAAAGATTTGCATACATGCACCTTTACAGGAAGTACTCTTCAACAATTAAGCGACCCTTCACGGTGCGCTATGATCCCTTCACCTGGAGTCTGGACGTTTTGGACCAGCCTAGTAAGATCCAGAATGCCTTGAGCCAGATGAGAGAGGACCTGAAAATCCTCCAAAGTGCCTTAGAGAAACTTAGTTGAAGATCTGGATATGGAAATGTATTTCGTTAGAACAAACATATCATACAGAATAATGTACATTTTACTTTAGAATGGAAAAAGATGTAATCCTGTAATTGTGTAGAGACAATTCTGTATGTTACATAGTATGAAAGCTTATAATATAACACAACCTATAAAAGTAAACGCTTTCAAGAGAATGTAAAAAGCAATAAATCTATTTATTTATTTTGAAAAAGATACCCTGTAAGCGTCTGGCAAGAACAGCTTTTGTGGACAGACAGAGGGTGAGTGTATGTGTATGAATGAGAGGCGAGGGAATCATGAGGGATGTGTGTAAATCAGGGAATAAAACTAAGGGAAAGGATCCAATGTCTGTTTGACAGAAGGACAGTGAGAGTGATAGAGAGAGAGAAATTGGACCACGACAATATTCAACGCCATGAGCTTTTCATTCCAAACCAAGTTTCCATCTGGAAAACTATTTGAACCCATTTGTCTTCACGTGTTATTAAGCAAACGGAAGGAGCTAATTATGAATGATTTAAGTATCGTGTTTCCTCGACTTCCCTCAGACAGAGCCAGCCGTGAAACCCTGTGGATCACTGCTGGACGGGATCACTGGGAACTCACAGTAGAACACAAGGGTGGTCAGTGGTGCTTAATGTCTGACACAGTCTCTCCCTCTCACATCCTCTCTGTGACCTGTTCTCTTTTACTTTAGCTTAACGGCTTCCAGGGATGGCAGGTTTTATTGCCATTATGTTCGACAATGTACTTTGGTTCCTCGCTTCACTTCAAAAGCTTCGAGACAAATCCCTGCATCTGCATGGATCATAAAACATTATGATGTTAACGGTGGCTGGTAAAGCCTCCGGTTGACCATTTCATGTGGGAGGCCTTCCTGTTCCATAATTCCACTTTAAATCAGACCTCCTTCACCTTCGTAGGAAAACCCAAGCTCTCTGTTTGCAGAACATAGAAAATGGTACGCGGAAAGAAGAGTGATCTACCGCTTGACTTGAGAGCAGACGTGCACATACACATTAACTTCCTCTAACCAAAGTTGAACACTTAATAATTTCTCGTATCTCAACTTACATCCAATGCACTCAAATCCACAAATCCCCTCAAAACCACTTCTGGGAAACAAATCTGCTGAGCCTCAGAGAAAAATGAGTTGCCATGGCAATAAGATAACTACAGAGTGGTCCAGCTAAATTATTGTGCCTAACGTTCTACCCACAAATCCCAAATGCTGTATCATCCTGCCTCCAACCATAAGTGTTTCCTTTGTTAATGTCATGGCCATCCTTACCTTGGCATGGCTAAATTCTCTGGACTGAAAACCGGGTTCGGCCAAAATAGAGATAGGCCTATATCAGCATGAAATTATGCATTTTGCAGGAGGAAACGTACTACTTCATTGCGTTTAATACATAAAACAATACAATTCAGCCACAAATTGTTCCAAACAATGAGTCTTGTGTTTTTAACTGTTGTTAGGCTTGATGCATCATGAATATATCATCGGAGTCCTCATTGTTTGCATTTCCTATTATTTTCCTTGAGCCTAAGTTTTTACATAGGTAAACAAGAATAAAAAAATCAAAGGGATTAAGAGACAGCTGCATCTAAGCTTTTTGGACCTCAATTTGATCCATTTTCTAATTTTGCTTTCATCACAGCAAGGGATATAGTTGTTTCAAACCCCCCAAAATATCTCAGATTTCCGTCTGACATGTCATGACAATTTTAGGTCAGTATGATGCATCTGTGACAGTAACTCTTTAAGAATGGCTTCCTATATAAACAAGAAGACAAAAAAAAAACAAAAAAATACTCACTAACCTTAGGTAAGTGAATCAGCAAAAAAGGTTAAGGCTGTCCATTCGCATGATCTTATAATGACCACAAGGTGGTGGCCTTGAACCATTTTTATAAAGACATTATCGACCAAGAATCGTGAGAATTTTCATTTCTGAGAAAACCTTTTCAACCATGTTTCTGAATCCCTCTCAAAGGGGGCATTCTATACATTGAAAGATGCTATAGTTTTCTCAGATCATGTCAGCTTCTGACTGATTGGTTTTTCTATGTTTTATGCAGCAGTTTCAGCACCACTTGCATCCAGCGCAGCGAACCTACAGATGAGACCACACTACACTTGTTTAAACAAAGCTAGAGGACCTGGAGAGCAGTAGCATGTTATGATTGTGGATGGTGGTTAATGCACACAGTCCAAAAAATATACAGGCCTGTCTAACAGGTTTGAAAGAGTGGTGATCTTTTCTCCCTCTTTACCTACCCTATTCTGTAATTTCGGTTCAAAGACATCTCTGCACAATCAAACCCACTGTTTCAGCCTTACACATCTATTAATGGAGTACAATAAACAGCTCTGTTACACCCCTGGACAAGCACGCACAACCATTCAATGCTCCACCCTTGGACAAAGAAATACATCAGTGGAAACACACTGTCACTTCAAATGATTCAGGTTGCAGTTAAAATCCTGCCCTTTCTAGTTTATTGTGTGTATAGCCACCTTACCACACAGTAAGTGGTGTTCTCACACATGGCAATCCATTAAGGTACACAGAAGAATTGTTTTGACATGGGCCATGTCATTCAATGTGCTGGCATATCTGTTCTTCTGCTTCCCTCTTACTCCAGCTTAGCATCAAACCCACTTTGTAATGAGTAACTTATTTTCTTTGCTCGGTGCTGCTTTTTCTCAAGATTGTCTACGCATCTCTTTTGTCATTCAGTGGCATCACATGTCACATATACTCCAACCCCACCCTTTTTCTAATGGCTGTATTGTCCAGACGCAACAATAGGGACAAGGACAGAGGCATCCCATCTGATGAGATGGTCTGCAAAAAAATTTGCTATGGAAATTCTGAACGTGAATGAGAGCAACTTAGTTATGATAGTGTTGCCCAGTAAAGTTAAAATAAGTGGTGTGCTGGCATGGCTGTGAGCTCCAACATTACTATGACCGGCTGCTCACCTCGATTCTCTTGGCAGGACATCATAATAGAGCTAGGATACAACCAACTCCTCAAAGTACAAGGAAAAACTGTATTTTCGTGGAAGCTAGATTGATCAATGTGTTTAGTGTTTCGACCAGAATTAGTGGCAGATACAGTATATAAAGAGCAGAAGTCCAGGACGTGTTTTTACTTACAGTTTATTATAATAATCAAAATAGAAAAATTTGAAATAGTGGCCCTGACGTACAACTTGCACATAATATTTAACTTAAAACAAACGCTACATTTCCGTCATCCAAAAAGAGAGCTTTCGGTCACCGCCAATAACACAAAGTGGGAGTGTCCTGTGCCAGCTCAGCCCTGCCCCCACTGTGGCCGATCCAATCATGACTGGCTGAAGCGACAAAAGCAAACAATGTTACAAACAAAAAAACAATATCGGATAACGTCGATCAAAACAGACAGTGTTGTGTGACAATTCAAACCCAGCACTCTAACCTGTGGGTGGCCAAGGTGATGCACTAATAGCTGACTGCTGATCTTTCCAGGACATCCTGTCGTGGAGAAGAGGTTCTCATTTGCCCGAGACCATCTGTGGATACCAGCAGGACATTTAAAAACAAAATTTTCACCATAACAAATAGTAATTTCATCTACACTGACTTCATCAACATTACCAAAAGATAAGCGCTGAGTAAACTAAATTATGTATAAAAATTGTCTGAGTATATGTTGCCGACAGCGTAATCTGCAACATTGGGAGGAGTTCCCTGCCTAAAAAGACCACGTAATTTTCCCGTCTGGATTTTGGAAAAAAAAGCTGTATCAAGATCTGTCAAGTCTGTTAAAATTCCTTTACAAGTTTTGTTCAATGGGTTTGTTGCCATAGAATCATAGCAAGGCTTTAAATTAACGCCACAGACTACTTATCTATCAATATTATCCATTGAGCACCACATTTCAAACTGGTATGAAGATGTGCCGGCAACAGGCTAGTTAAATAGAAAGTTATTCTGTTTTATTAATTTGGGAAACATGGCCGTGCTTTGTGCAGTTACACTTTGTTTTGTATCACTACAATAGATATACAAATATTCAGTTCAGATATTCGGTTTACAATAGACTTACTTGAAGAGCTGAGCTTTCTCTGCGTGAGCTGGCCTTTTCTCTTGGGGGTAACTATAAGACAGCAAATCATACACACATTACACTACATAGGTTAGTGGGCTTTAAAAAGGTGCAACACCTTAATTCTGACGGAAAATAAAAGTAATATCATCCCTAGTCAAAACGTGACTTACTATTCTCTTTTAAAATGCACAAGACATAGGAGCATAGGTAAACCTAGGAAATCTGAAACCATTACTTATTCCCAGTCACCTGGAGCGGGTAATGTCCCAGATAAGCCAGTCACTGCCCGCCACTGCGCCAACTTTGATAGTATTGGTGAGGCACCAGTCTGCTGACATGAGAGGAGACTGCCCACAGTCCAAAGACAGAATGGCTTGCTGGGTGACCAGGTCATAGAACCGAATCGTCCCCTTCTTCTCAGCTACCATCAACTGTAAAGAACGTAACGGGGAGGCACA